>JAUEJL010072457.1:0-16392 GCA_032274825.1 Drosophyllum lusitanicum | reverse complement strand
CAAGGAGTGGATGTAGAGCAAGGTTGTTAACCCTTGCTTGAACCACTATAAATCATTGTGTCCTAGCTACTTCATTGATGATATCTTTCTTCCTTAAACTCTTTAATTGCTTATAAATATTGTTAAAAACTTCAAAAAGTGGGCATATAACCTATTCACCCCCCTCTAGGTTCTAACAAGTTAAAAGGAAAGTAATTTTTCTTTGATAATTTTATAGTTATGACTTCTTTTTGTTCACTTTATTTTTTTCTCCTCTCTCCTAATATAAACTTCGGAAATATAATGTACAAATCAAAAAACATTAGAGCACTCATAGAAATGATGCATGATTGTCATGACAAATTGTCACATCAGCATGATTCATCATGACTGTATTAATCTTTTTTAATTTTCTTTTTTCTATAAAATCACATAAAATAAAAACTATATCAAATATAACAATGTATTAATTAATTAATTAAAAACCATTACACAAGAATTAAAAAACATGGACATAAAACTAAAAGAACATGGAAAGTAATTTAAATAATATGACAGCTTAATTATGTTTATATTTTACCCTAATAGAGTAATAGCATTCTTTGTGCTTTTGATAGTTCTCAATTTTCTTCTTACACCCCAACTATTATTGTTAAAATTTTAACTCTTTTAACATTGTTTGACGTTTTCTTGGTCTTCTATGCCATCAAGTATCGTTTTCTTGTACTCGTTCAACACGTAGTCCCATTTTGGCACGCTTGATAACCACCGGAGGAGGAGTCCACCTTGGAATGCTTGATAACAAATAAAGTGCTTTTTGTGTCATTTAAGTATAGGGTATGTGTATTTATTTCTTCATTGTTGAAATGTAATGTAGTAGCCCTTGAACTTATTGAGTTATTGACATCTAATTCTATTTTTGTACATTTGGAAGCAAGCACAAATATTGAACTTTCATGACATCATTATAATGGATATGGAGGTGATCCGAGAACCCATTCTCGAATCTGACCTATCTAAGCACATTAAACAAGCAGCAAAAACAAAACAACATCCATATGTAAAACAGATTCCCATGTAAAAGTCATGGATATAAACTGAATCCAATTGGTTAACCTAATCTAAATACAAGAGAGATAATAATCACAAGTAAGAGACAAAGTAACCACGCAGATTGACTCGACAAGCTAATACACACCAAAGCGTCACTAACCAACAATGGCTCCAAACCAAGTAGATCAAACGAATCTTCATTGAGTCGATGCACACACCTTGCGGATTTCAGGAATCGCAAAATGCGCGAAGGGGGTGTCGTCCGGTCAAACACCGGAGACAAGGGAAAGTGAATTAGATCAAAAATTAGGTTATGTCTAAACCATATTAAGTTAAGGTTTTTAATCCTTAATAGAACCCATGGGTCCATGTCGGGTAATTAATTATTGAATGACCTCCAAGACCTAATAATCGAGTAACTAATTACTTAATTTACATGGATCAAAATTCTTAATCCTCTCTGTAGTTTGATCAAAATAATATATATTCAAATACATATTATTATCGGTTTTTGTCTCAACTTTATTTATGTGTAACCTTATATGTCCATAATAATTAACCATATAGTTATTTGATTGCACCATTCACATAAATCCAACAAACTCTCACATGTGTATGTGACAAACAGAGTAACTATACAAACAATGAAGAAAATCTAGCAACATGTCATTTCCGCCAAATCCATAATGATTATAACATTGAGTCTAATACATAGCATGAGTTTGCCAAAAGCCAATGCTTCTTGTCTATTCTCATTCAACATTTGAACTATGTCATTGATTCTTACTCATTATATCATGAAACATTGAATAAAAATAAATCCTTTTATAGAATTTTTCATTAAACATATTAACATTTACCAACTTTGTTGATACTATTTCTAAGTACTATTCATCAATAATAACTTTTCTTTATGTTTTTTTACTCTTAAGGTACCATTCATTTAAATTAAGGGTTATTCATCTATAGTAAGCGTAGTTTTTTTAGAACTCCTAAGATACTACCCATACATATACATTTTGAACATTCCTTTATTTTTTTTAGAGAAAACTTCTATCAAACCATGTTGCAATGTGTGGGTAGAAAAAACTCGTTTCTAACATTTTCAAAATTTTGACTTTAAACATACAACGACTTGAAACCATAATCCACCTATAAAATTTTCATTCCTAAAATCTTACCTTTAGCGCTTTTTATAAACGAAAACTTTATTAGGGTATAAATTGTTTAATCTAGTTGACCTGACAAACCCGAAATATATAGAGAGTCACATGCAGGGTTAATTTTCATGTTTTTGGTCGAACTCGGTTTAACCTAATTAACCTACTAATTATTTAGTTAAACTCATATTTATTTATGTTAAAGCCTAACAAAAATCATTATTTTTCTATTTTTCATTTCTTCCAAATCCTTCAAAATTTTTGGTGCCTTTTTTTTAACTTATAAACTCGTGAAATTGCAATGTTAATACTATCAAATACCCAAATTCCCAAACCAATCACTATAAATTATGTAGCTTTCGATAGTTGACTTGACCCGTCTTTTGACCATGTTGAAAGCATTTCAAAAATGTAGATTGTAATCCGATTAACCAAACTCGATAACTAGAAAACTCGTTTAACCCAAACATAGCTAACCTGAATCTTAACGAGTTAGAATTTCAATAAATCTATTTAAGAAGAAAATGTGACCAATCGAATATCAATCGATCCGACCTGATTAACACCCTTTAGTTTTTTTTTGAACGGCTCCTAATTTACCCCCATATTTGTTTACGATGAGACTCAAACTCATAACCTTAGCCATAATCAACACCAAACCTAAACTACTTCAATACCACTAAACTAGAAGCGATGGGTTAACACCCCAAGTTATATGAGTACGATGGTTGAAGGGCAAAATGGTAAATACATCTTTCTGAATTTCCATCGTTTCATACAAACAAAACCCTAGCAGATCTGATGGCGGCCTTATTTTTCCAATAAAACCCTTTCCCCCCTCCCCTGTGCTTCTCCACCGCCGTAATCGCCATGGTAACGAACGAATGATTTCTTGTTCTCTATGCAACTGATAATGTTTCCGTTTCGATGATAATTTTGTTAAATGAAATTTATTTTAGGCTTCAGAGAGGAAACAAGCAAATCCAATGAGAGAGATTAAGGTTCAGAAGCTCGTCCTCAACATCTCCGTCGGTGAGAGCGGCGATCGTCTCACTCGCGCTGCCAAGGTCGATTCTCACTCTCACTCTGTGTGTGCGTGTGTGTGTTTTGGGACGAAATTTCTGATTTGTGTTTATTGTTTGATTACTGGTGATTAGGTTTTGGAACAACTCAGTGGCCAGTCCCCTGTCTTTTCTAAGGGTATGATGCATTTTACATTTTACAATCTATTATTACTCTGTAGTTATTCTAGATTACATATTGCTAAGCTGGATTTCAATGGTGGATACTTTGTTTTTCCTGCTTTATTTTCATTTTAGTAGGTATTTAATTCTTAACTTATTATATGGGCTTATGATTGTAATAAGCAGGAAAATATACTATCCAAACAACACCTAAGCAAATCCTTCTTTTGGGATCTTTAAGACATTGTAATACCACATTGTATAAGCTAGATGAACTGCTTTATGATCAAATTAATGATAACTTGTTGTCTAGAGACGATGCATATTCATCTTTGAGGTTACACAATTACTAAAATTCTTTTAGAGGCCAACCAAATATGGATTTAGTTTAGTCTATAAAACCCATTAAATCTTTTAAGAGTTGTAAAAACGAAAATGATGTTGATGAATCTACTCTAAAGACTAAAGTCTAATTGGATCTGTAAGACATGTTTAAACTTTAAATTCATTGGTATTTTTTGTCATACTTACATCTCTAGATATGATAAAACTTTTAAATTAATGATGTATTGTTATTAGTAGGGTGAAATGTTGCAGCAAAATGTATTCTATAGCTTTCATGTTTAATTGTTAATGCTGTTGCTAATATTTAATCTAGTGACTGGTTAGCATTTTTTGGCTTAATTAGTAGGGTGAAACTTGAAAGAGAATAACACCTCGAATCAAAATAAAAATAAAAGTACCACCAATTACTAAGTATGTAGCTCTGGAGTATTCGTAATAAAACTTCGGTAAATTACAATGGTTGCCTTCAGACTATTTAGCAAGCAATTATTTTCTTGAACAACAAATACTTGTGAACCCTCAACCTTTTGGTTGGTGCACAACTTTAATACTGCTAGGATGAAGGCTTGCTGCAAGGTTGTTAAGATTGAGATCCTACTCAAGATTGTTTTTGTTCCTCAAGATTGGGATTGTAAGATCGGATCAAAATCGTAAGATCCAACTAAAAAGTTCAAGTCTTTTTCATAGGTGTGGTAACCATATTAAATTCTAAATCTATGACATGTTCTTAAAAGGTTTAAAGTTCAGAAATTATATCAATGATACAATATATTCAAAGGTCCAAACGAATAAATTTGAAAGTGAAAACTAGATGTTTAAGCTCATTTTCAGTGTCAAAAGTAGAATTCATTTATAAGGATCAGATCGCCAGAAGATCTTACTATCCTGCCACCGATCCTACCCCGTTGCATCGCGGATACGATCTTACGTTCCTGCCATCGATCCTACAATCCTACCCTGATCATCTGCAGAGCAATACTATGTAAACTTGACAAAGTTTTGGTTAGTAGGATAAGATCGTACGATACTTCGAGCAGGATCGTGATTTATTTAGTATATTTAGCAAGTAATGCGCATCTATTTTTTAATTTATTTTTATAATCTATCAGATAATAAAAAATGAACAGTTGGCAGTGTTGTTGATGTCACAATGCTTTGAAGCTACCAATTGGAAGTGTCCATGATTTTCTTCTTCATTACAAAACCTGAATAAAGTATTAATACTTTGATCACTATAAAAGATAATATTTTATTGTGGTTATTTATGCTTTTATTAATGGTTTGTACAGCAAGGTACACCGTGAGGTCGTTTGGCATTAGGCGTAATGAAAAGATTGCTTGTTATGTAACCGTTAGGGGAGACAAAGCAATGCAGCTTCTCGAGAGTGGATTGAAGGTGAAGGAATACGAGTTGTTGAGACGCAACTTTAGTGACACTGGATGTTTTGGATTTGGTATTCAAGAACATATTGATCTGGGTATCAAGTAAGTTATTTTTTTATTTAAAACAAAATAAAGAACACTAAAACTGTAAAAAAAATAAGGGTTATGTAATTTTTTTGTGATTATTAATAGGTATGATCCTTCAACTGGTATCTATGGTATGGATTTTTTCGTGGTTTTGGAACGCCCGGGATACCGTGTTGGTCGTCGCCGCAGGTGTAAGGCTCGTGTTGGTATCCAACATAGAGTTACAAAGGAAGATGCGATGAAGTGGTTTCAGGTGAAATACGAGGGAGTAATTCTCAACAAATCTCAGCAAATTGGAGCTTAAATCAAGACTTTTTGGGTAACTTTGAATCTGATCTTGTGCCTAGGTTGTTCTGGATATTATATTTGCTGTTTGCTTGTTGAATCCTGCCAGTAGTTAAAAGATGGAATTTTCCCAGTTTTATGAGATATGTTTTAACATATTTGACACTTTTTGGTTTTGTCAAAAAGTGATTGTAATTCTTGGTTCTAGAATGAACTTTGTGTTCTCATCTCAAACTCGACTTGTAGCTTGTTAAGTCGTGATTCATGCTCGAGTTTGGTTCAAATAGTGCGAAAAAAATATAAAAAAATTATACGCGATAACAGCAGACATTTTAAATAAAGATTTCTGTTATATAGGTAATAAAGCTTAGGTGTTATATAAATTTCGAAACGTTCAATAAGAATTCAAGTCCTTTTAGGCCCAAGCTATAAGGCTGCAATCTTAACTTGTTAAATTTTGTGCGTGTGATTGATTATATAATTTTTTAGTTTTCTGTCTCTGATTTTGTAAAAACGATTCTAGTTTTAACTGGAAACCAAGTAAAATTTTAAAAATGTGTTCGGAAGAGAATTTCTATGTTTGGCATTTCTATTTAGACCACACTTATCATTTTCTTTCTTTTAAAATTTTTTCCACCAATCAAATTAATCTAAATTAATATTACGTGGGTCTAGTAATGATAGTGATGATGATGTGACACTTACTAGGTTTGTTCGTATTGAGATAGACGTATGTTAGATAAGCTGATGCGATAGAAAGTCATTACTATGTTTGGTCTTAGAAATTTAGTGCATAAAAGGAGGCCGGCGATGGATTATTGTGGCGGCTCAATTGATGATGCATTTGCTGCGAGAATACGGGAGTTACTCAAGTTGAGTAGTAGGAAAACTGGGGTCGGCTAATTTAACAATTACTCGGAGAAAGCTCAACTCAAACTCAAATTAGTTGTATAATTGTGTTTGAAGCAAGTTTGGATGTTTCATCATTGTTCGAGCTCAAGCTCGATGACCGTTTAGGTTTTTCTGATAATTTTGTGATAAAATATATTCCGAGCACGAGAAGCTTGTTTAGAAGCTTAAGCTTGTTAGGCTCGTTTCTTAGCCCGAGCCTACATAAACTCTGTTTTGTCATGAATTAGAGTTTTGATTAAAGCTAATAAATCACACTCATGACTAAATTATACTTAATCTGTAAAGGTGTAATCGATAGTGTTTGATTAAACACAATAAGAAATACCCTTGACATTGTTTCATAATGATCTCGCTTCATAATATATAATTTCCTAATCATCTTTACAAACTAAAGAAGGCTCTTAATGGTCTTAAACAAGCTCCCAGCGCTCGGTATAACACATTGTCTGTTAAGAAACATAAAGGACATGTCATCTTGGTATATATTTATATAGATTACATCATCTTTGGGTTCATTTGTTACATACTATGTGAATAGTTTTTTAAAATAATGTCCAACAAGTATAAAATAAGAATGATGAATGAAATGACTTACCTTTTGGGGTTGAAAAATCAAACAGTATATAGATGGTATACTTATAAACCAAAGTAAGTACACTCATGATTTATTAAATATATTCAATTCAGATTTTGTTCACCATTGAAAACACCTTGCTTGCTATTAAGCTGAGTAAAAACATTGATGGTAAGTTAGTTTGTCAAACAACCTCCATAGGAATGATAGACCTATAGTTACAATTAATTGCTAGTAGGCCTAATATAATGTTTGTTCTATATGTTGCAAAAGAATATTTAGATATTTAGACCATCAGTAGTGGTCTTTTCAAACCAAATCCAACTCAAATGTCACATCAGTTATCACATCACTTTTTATTTCTTTTCTCTCTTACCCGAAACCCAAGTACCATCTAACCCAAACAACCAAATATTTTCTCTCTCATTACTCTTTTTTATACCCTCACAAAAATAGAAGGAATGAGCAGGTGAGCTCGGGTGTGGAAAACCGAAGAAGGAAAGATGGAGGGAACCCGAAGGGGGTGGTAGTGGTGAACCAAATCTACCCAAAGCGAACCCGAAGCCTTCGGGCTTCCCACTACACCCAACCTTAGAGGATGAAGTCTTTTCCAAGAACTCTGATTTTGAGTTGACTGGTAATTTAACAAGATTTGGCAAATTTTAATCGAAAAGCGCTAAGTGGACGTGAGCTTAGGGGAGGGAATCTGGTTACCTAAACAACTAAGAAAAGAATTTGAACATTTGCAGCTAAAGCCGAGTGTATTTCTGTTAGAAATTCTTGTGCCGAGTTACTTTGGGTGCAACATCGACGCATGTTGAGATAAAACACCACTTGATCACAGATTCACAGATAATGTTCAGAAAAGTAAAGTTAAGATAAAGTTCATTTCAATTCATTTCCTAATCTTCTGTCCACAATATTCACAAGGGATCCACATAACTTTATTCTCGCAATGATTAAAAGAGTTCTAAAGTTTTAATATTCAATCACAGGTGATTCAGTATACAATCATATGTTATTTGTAAAAGAATCACATGTGAATTACGAAAATGTCACTCCGCCCAAAATTTTAAAATGCAATCTGGACCATTGATGCCATTGATCCAAATACTAAAATTAGTCAGTTAGAACTATGAATTAAATATAAACTATATTGAACATTCTTCATAACTATCTATTTTATGTAAAGTTGTTAATTTTGGAAACTTCATTTAAGTTTATTTATGAATTAACTAAGCCCATCTTCTTTCTTGGTCCGTCCACGAAGCCCATCTTCCTTAAAGGGCTTTGTGACACGTAGGCCCATAAACAATTTTGCCTCTATAATTTTATATTGTAATCGCCTCTAAACATAATTTCTCTTTTCAAGAAACTTAGAAAAAATTAAATTCTTTATATTTTTATAAATAAAGAATTCCCCTATTAAAAATCATGAAGGAAATGAGATATAATCTAACCACCCAATTGTTACTAACAAAATTTTCATGATATTATTGTGAGTTAAAATAGCTTAAACATGACATTTCTATAAATGTTTAATGATATATACAATATATGGTTTTTTAAAAGATTTTATATAATTATTGAGGGAGTATTTCTCTTTTCTCGAGTTATTATTATTATTGTTGTTTTTTTTATTTCTTTAATTTTTTTTCTTTTCTTTTTCTTTTTGTTTTTTTTTTGCAAAGAGAGGGAGCAATATAAAGGAACACAAGTTAAAAGATTTAAAATCATTTTTTAAGAGAAAGCAAAAGATAATCAAATGAAACTCATGACTAAGAAAATAAGAGTAGTAATTTCAAAAACTATTTTTTATGAAAAAGTAATATATATTAGGAAAATTGTATGAAAGTGTAATTATTTTTGCACTATATTTTAATTTGTGCAATTCTTCATAAATTTTCTTAAATTATTTAATATGCAATTATCTTTGCACTAATTTTTACTATACATTTCTTCTCGATTATGTGAAATGATTGCAAAAATCGAAACGAAATGTATTAAGATAGTTGCACCAATTGTGTGTCCAAATATGTTAACTGAAAATAAACAGAGTCTACTAACCTCATTTGAAAATGTATAAAAGGATTGTATTGATTGGAAATTGATGAATAGATAATTACACTTTTACATACTATTAAAGCAATGGCTATAGGCCTATAAAACCCATTATACAGAATAGTATCCAAAGTAGTCAAACTTATAGGTCTTTATGTTAATATTACACTCTCATAATAACACAACCATAAAACAACTGGTGTAGTCATTTAACACCATAGCAAATTCTAGGTCACATCTGACATCTGCCGTATAACACACCAATAAAATGAAAAAAATAAAGAAGAGAGAACCCACCAATCAAAATTGAAAAAGTTAAAGTAGGAAACTCTCCCCCTTCCCCCTTTTTTTACATGTGATTTCAAGGGTATGTTTTGTTAGATGGAATGAAAAGACAAAGAAATTAAATGTACAAGATAATTGAATGTGATGAAATTGAATGATCAATTGTCTTCCACTATCATGTTTGTTTTACATACAGAATGGAACGGGTAATTCAGTTAAATTGTATTTATATATAATGAAATTTTTTTAGAATAATCTTTACATAAAACATCTTTAAAGAAAGAGAAAATATTTTTTTATTCATATATAGTTATTAAAAATAATATTTTCTTTATCAAAATTTCATATTTTATACACAAATTTCTAAATATATATTTTACTTTAATTAGTTAATAGTTTAATAAAAGTATGTAGATCAATAACTTATTATAAAGAAAGATTAAGCTTAATTTTTTTAAAAAGCTTAGTTAATATCATTATAGAGAATATCTTTTTTAATAAATTTTATAAATATCTAAAAACGATTTTTATTAATGCTAGTATAAAAAACTTTATAAAAATTAGATTATTAAGTGTTGATTTAATTATTTGATTATGAGTTTACTTATTTAATTGATGACTTTAATTAAGTTAATTAAATATATATACATATATATATATATATACACGTATGCATGAATATATATATATATATATATATATATATGGGTGTATGTGATATAATTTGGTTAGACACCTCATGCTTGGTTATTGAAAATACGTGTACGTGTGTTTTGGATAAGTCATGACTCACAAAAGTCACCTCCTCATTTTGTGAATTTGCTTGAGTGTGTTGTGTGTGTGCTTTGAGAGAAGAATTAAGAACAAGATTTGAAACTTGAATTTTTTGAAGTTGTTAATTCAAGATTGAGGTTAGTATGCTTTCTTCATTTGTTTTGAATCAAGATTCATGACCAGTATGCTTTGTTTATTGCTAATTAATTTCTAGGTTTTATCAAAAACACCATAGATGAGCATGATAGAAAACTTAACAAGTGGGTTTTGTTGATCATAATGATTTAAATGTGTTCTTGATGATTCTAAACATGTTATATGAAGTTTTTATGGGATTAGAATTGTTAGAAATTGATTTCCAAAGATACACGTATGATTGAAAGTTATATGGAGCTGGAAGATGAAAAAAGTTGCAGGTTTAATTCTGGAAGATTCGAAAACGCGACGCGTCTAAGGGTAGAACGCATCGCGTTCTCGGTTGGTTGTGAATTCGAAGCTTTGGACTTCGAATCCGAAGCCTTCTTGGTCTTAAATGGGCGCTCGAAGCCTCCTTGGCTCGAAGGGGGTCCGCTCGAAGCCTCCTTGGCTCGAAGGGGGTCCACTCGAATTCTTCTTGGCTCGAAGTGGCCATTCGAAGTCTGCATGGTTCGAAGGGCTGTTCGAAGCCCGACGTGACGCGTCCCCAATCATTCAAGATCCGAAGCTTTTGATTATTTATCAAACGTGATGCTATTATGTGTTTACATGTTGGGTGTTTCTAACTTGTTGTGCATGGTTAGAATGGATATAAATATGTGTTGATATGTTTATGAATCAGATACTGATTTCGGTTTTATTGTGCTCTCAGGAACAGATAAGACTTAGTAACATTAGATCACTGAGTGAAGATTGAGAACAAGAGGTGAGTGGATGTTAACTCAGAGTTGGTATTAGTTGTAACTGGTTTTGGTTGCAACTGTTTATGGACTGTTGCATGGATAGACTTTATGTCTGATGATTGATTAACTGGTTTTTTGTTAATTAATCGTTGCGTCAGTGGTATGTATACATGATTTTTGGGAGGTCAACTCGGCAAGGCTATGGGCTGGGTTTGTTTGCTATCGGCTAATCAGTATTTGGATCTTTTGATACATTCGTTGCAACTTAAGGGTAATACTGTGTGAGAATAGCAAATGAACTATCGGTAAACCTTTGCTTTGGCCGGCATTGGTTGTAGGTTCCTGCAGAACCGCCGGTCTTCCCGGGGCACGATTATTTGTTTATTTGGTATCTTGCGGTTGTGATTGATGCTATGTTGTGGTTTTACTTTCATTTACTTAGCTTTGCGCTAATCCCCCACCTCTCACTCTTTTTACAGGTTTTGGTAAGTCAGTGGCTCGGCTAAGAGTGAGTTAGCTTTGGGGATAATTGACTGGCACTCTGATATTATATTTGTGATGAGCCGTTGTTTTTGTAACACTAGTGTTTTGAATTACCGTTGACTTGGAAAACTGTTTTGTATATTCAGTTGTAAATATCTTTGGTTTTATTTTATCGCTTCCGCAATATTTTAAAATGAAAAATCTAGGTCGAAAATATGGTGTTACATACACTCGGAAACATATTCATATTTGTAACACCCGGTTTGCGCTGACCGGGTATTACAATATAAGATGTTTAATAATGTCGAATGATTTATAATATTGATGTCATTGTTGGAAATGAGATCACGATATAATGCATTCCAAATTCATAAATCATGTGAGGCCACTGTTTGTAAAATTATCCTCTGATATTGATGATCACCGCTCATATATTAACCTTACCATGTAACAGGGCATTTTTCTATGCTAATGTGTACAATCAGTACTTCCTAACATTCTAAGAAAGTCATGTTTGAACTCATGTGTCGTATTCAATTGTTGTATGCAAATAAAATTAGGCTTACGTAAATAATATTTGCCAGAAACTTTAATGACACGTCTACAAATGTTATATAGACATTACATGAAGTTCTATTAGACATTTTCAAGTACTGATTGGATGATTCAGTGACGGTGTCGTATGCGATTTGATTTATCGCGGATTTGCATTTTATAATTGAGTAAAACATCTTATATTCTTCTGTAACAACGTGTTTTCTATCAATTTAAAGACTCCGTTTTTTTTGGAATTATTACAACCATTTTTTTGTGCCATTTGTGGAACTAGAAGCTATGAGGACTTAAGCATTCAATTAAGAAAATAGAAGGATTAAATGTTTAAATCAAGTAAACCTAATGAATACCCAAATATCCCTTATATGTGAAAAGGAAAGTGTGTGTGTGGTGTGTGTATGTTACGGGAGAGAGTAACCAAGGGAATAGAGATAGCTCGAGAGTAACATGGGTGTGTTGGATGCAACTCAACCTTCTTCTTCTTTAATCATGAGAACAAGCAATGTGAAGAGTTCCATATGGTGGTGTGTAGCGATTAGGGCAGAGATATATAAGAGGAATTGAAGATGGTGATATCCTCTTCTCCAAGTAAAACCATGGCAACCTAAGGTATGTTTAATTTATGTTCTTAGTAAGGATTATTTACCTTAGAGGGAGAGAAATTGAGTTTAGAATGAAGAGTTCTTATTAGAATCAGAATTATGGAAGTTTTATAACCTTCCTTAAGTCAAGTATGTGTAGAAATTTTGTATCATTGAGTAGCCTATGCTCTATAGTCAAGATGAAACTCAAATGGGTGATTTAGGTAGGACTTAGGGTCACTGGAAATCATTGTTACCCGTCTAAACAGGGGTTTAAATGATTAAAACTTATTTTAAATGATCTTAGAAGTATTATGGAAACATGTTTTGACACTGAAAGCATGATAATTGGGTTTGAATGGAAATTGGCAAACATGGTGAAAATTGCAAAAGCAAAAATGTTGCACATTTCAGATTTTTGTTGAACTTCAAAAAATCATAGAAATTCAACAAAAAAACGGTTTTGGACATATGACCAGTTGTTTTAAAGGTATAAGAGTCTAGTTTCACAATATATTGGTTTTATGGACCGATTTTTACAGAAGGTTAATCCAAATATTGAAATAGTGGGCAAATGTCAAAATTGAAATGTTTTATGGATCAACTTGGGTTTGAAAAGGGTTTTTAGTGAAGGTTAATGTAACATCATGTCTTGCGACTTGAAATAAGTGTTTATGAACTGAATTTTTTGGAATTCTAATGATTCAAGTTAAAGTTATAATGCAACGAGTCGAAAACGGGTTGCAACTAGTTGTTAACCAAGTTTCTAGCAGAATACTAGAGTTGCCTTTGAAAAATCATATAAAACCACTCTTAAATCATTAGAAGGCGTACCGTACACCATTTTGAAGAACTAAGAGTCTACTTCTAAATCTTTAATTTGCTTTTAGATTGCAAAAGCTAGTTCATAAGGTATCTTGGTCAAAAATCCATATTTGTATAAAAGGTATGTTTTGAAGATAAAATGAGGAAAAACGACTTATAAGCATAAAGTGGTCAAATTGAGTTTCTATGATTATAAAAAGTGTTGGTATTGCGTTGTGAGTAAAAAATATGACCTAAACTTGGTGATTGAGGTTGGTATTTATTCAAGTATGCTAAAACTTGAAGTGTTGAAAGTTTATTGGCCATTCAAGGTGAATAGTCACTTTGTCAAACTTGGAACATGATAATTAGGTGTAATTAGCGTGTTGAATTTCAGGAAATGTCTTTGAATGAAAGGAAGTGGTATAACCCAGATTTATGCAAGTTTTCTTGAAACGAGACATATGACCCGTTGGGTAAAACGTAAAGAATGCATGAATTTGATAAAAGATGGGCATCTGGGCTAACCAATTATTCTAAGAACGGTATAAGCTAATACTATTAAAAATTATGTGAAACAAAACAGATTCGTGTTGAAACGGTGAAATAAGCTCAAAATCTAACAAGTTTGACTTTTGTCGTCCTTTTGAGTTATGACTTGAAACTCCATAGTTATACACCTCATAATAAAGGTAATAAGCCGTCTTTCTAAATGTTTTCTCAAAAACATCGTTTTGGTGTCGGTTGAACAAAGTCAAAGTTATGGGTTTTTGTCTCATTTGGATAACTATACGCCTTGTCTTTAGTTTTAGATTTTAGGGGCTGTTTAGTTAATGTAATTATTACATTATTAAGTAATTTTAAGAATAGATTAATTAAAGAGTGTGCTTGTCATGTGCTTAATTCTTTTTAAGTACGATAGATGAACCAAAATGACTAGTGCATTGATTTTAGAAGAATACGGTACAAACACGTACACGAAGGGTATAATGGTTTCACGTATACCCATAAGGGTATATGTAACAAATGTCATGAGAATTGGTTAGTCCAATAGTTAGAAATAATGAAAAAGTGATAAGTATCCCATAGTAATGTAAACAGAGTGCAGCAGTGTAGGTTAGGTCAAGTTGGGACCTAATTGAATGAATGTTGACCACATGCTTAATAACTTGTTGTAGGTTGTTCGAGTATTAGTTTCAATTTCCATTGCATTGCAGCCCAGGTGAGTACATTGTACACTGACTTGTACACGATAGTAGTGTGTCATGTTACGTATGTGATATGTGATTATATGTTTAGTATGTTACAGACTGTCTACTTCGGTAGCGGACATATATGTAGATGTACGACTATTGTTGGTGCACCGCAATAGTATTCATACATGATGTAAAACCATCGTCAGTGCGCTATGACAGCATTCGGAGATCAGGATATGTAAGACTACCGCTAGTGCGCTACAGTAGCATTCAGTTTGATATTATGAAATTATGTGTCTATATGTGACAGTGTACATGACTAATATGGTGTGCTTTTATTGTGCTCACTAAGCGAAATCGCTTACCCCGTTGATGTTTACTCTTTTCATACCCTCAGAGGAAGTTGGGAAAGACTCCAGTCTCACAGTCAATAGCTTCTGCGCAAAAGAATTTTCTAATTACATGTTTATAAAAGAGTGTTTTAATTCTACTTTTTGAATAATTAATGTTTTATTAGCTAGTGCTTGTTTCTTAAATGTGATATTTTAAAGAAAAATTTTTTGGGTGTTACATCTTCTACCTCTAGCATCACACCATATTCTAAAAATGGGAATGCTATATAAAAATTATCAACTATTGGTATGGATAATTGTCTTTTCGGCTAGTACCCCATCCGAACAAATGATCATCATTAACCAGATTCGCGAGAAAGTAGTTTTGTACAAGACAATTGTGTGTATTTTCACGATTATTGCTTACACTATTTCTTCTTCTTCTTGTTTTTTTTTTCATGTAAACTTTCACTTTTGTCATCAAAAGAAGGTATGCTGCTTGCCAAAGTTGTGATGCGGATAGAAGGGACCCAAGGGTTGTTTGCAAGGCGAAAAGGACATATGATGTAGCCAGCGGTATGTGCATGAGGGCCATCTCATTTAGTGGCGGACCTACATATTACTCAGGGTATGCAAGTGCATACCTTGTACATGCAGCTCATAGTGAAAAAATTTGCAAGTTCAAGGATTTTTTAAACAGAAAATACATACATTGCATACCCTTGACAAAAAGGGTGCATACCCCTTAAATGGAACAAATCGTTCAATCCAGCTAAATAAAAAATCAATTCATAACTAAGTAATTACAAAGCCAGCTAAATCAAAAATCAATTCATAACCAAGTAATTACAAAGCCAACTAAATTAACAAAAAAATTGAGAGAAGGCCATCAATTCTATAACCCTCCCTCAAATAACCGGTAGGTAATAATTTTGGTCTTTGGGAGAGTGACTTGAGAGCAGGAGCCAATAAATGAAGCAACTAACTAGAGCTTAAGAGGGAAAGACAAAAATCTATCTACTTTCACCTCTTCACCTCCATAATTTCTGCTTGAATTACGTCGCGACTGGTGATATGGTGCATGACCGTCGACTGCAACAACCATGGAGAGACCCCAAGGACCCAAGAGAGTTTGTTCTTTCTCTCTATTTGAAGCAGAACTCTCAAAGTAAGTGACTTTTGGGTTTTAACGTTTCAATTTTGATGTATATTGCATTTAATAGCATCATTAAGAGTGAAAATAATAAAAATAATAAGACACATACTCCATAATTTTCTAGTAACAAGTATTATTAGTTTTCTTGTATTAAATCATTATCATATACAATTGAATAAGGTGTCTTCTAACCAAATTCAAATCTTCCATGTTTTTTATTGAGGGCATAATAGTGTAAGAGTATTTTCTTGTATAAGATTAAGGTTAAGTTAGAAAAAGAAGTATGAAAATAAACATATAATTTTTGAATTTAATGTTTTTATTT
>JAUEJL010072446.1:0-16396 GCA_032274825.1 Drosophyllum lusitanicum | reverse complement strand
TGTAAACTCATGCAATTTCTCAATTTCCCATACATGCGTACGTATATATATATATATATATATATATATTTAAATATATATTAATAATCACTTACTTAATTAATACTAACAATTAATTTAAGCAAATTCTAAATTAATAGATAAGTAAACACTTAAATAAATTAATAATCCAAGTATAATCTTACCAAAAGCCTACATAACTACTAGGTCCAAAGTCAGGATGTTACACCATGCTTGCTCATGGAACAACCGAAAGACAACTTTGGTTATGGCATAGACGTCTGCGTCATCCTTCCTTTAGCTATCTTAAAAGTTTGTTTCCTAGTCTTTTTTTAAATAACTCAATTCATGAGAAATGTGAAACCTGCATTCTAGCAAAAAATCATAGGGTCTTCTTTAATCAAAGTAATACTAGAGTTGATTCTGTTTTTTCGTTAATCATTCCGATGTCTGGGTCCAGCCCCAAATAGCACTAATAGCCGGTTCAAATACTTTGTTTTATTTGTGGATGATTTTTCACGAATGAATTGGATATACTTCATGAAACATAAATCAGAAGTCCCTGAAATCTTTTTTATGTTTTATAAAATGATTCAGACTCAATTTGGAAAAAAATACAGATCCTCCGTTCTGATAACGGAACAGAATTTGTGAACAAAACAATGCAAACTTTTTTCCAAGAAAATGGTCTTATCCATCAAACTACATGTCCTAACACCCCTCAACAGAATGGTACCGCAGAACGAAAAAATCGTACGCTACTAGAAAAAACTCGTGCCATTATGATTGAATCTCGGGTCCCTCATTCCTATTGGCCAGAAGCTCTTGCTACGTCAACATACCTTACCAATCGCCTCCCAACTCAAATTCTAGGAAATAAAACCCCATTAGATGTCCTAGCCACCCAAGTAAAAGTTCCAGCCATTATGACCGTACCACCTCGTGTCTTTGGTTGCTCAGTATTCATTCATATCCCCAAGACTAATTGAAACAAACTTAGTCCGTGTGCCGAAAAATGTGTCTTCGTCAGGTACGGTGCCCATCAAAGGGGCTATCGTTGCTACAACCCTGTTACGCGTCGAGTCCATGTCACCATGGACTATGACTTCATAGAATCTTACTATTTTTTCGACCACCAATCTAGTGCTCAGGGGGAGAGAATAATTGAATCACTCGATTGGTTACTATATCAAAGTTGCTCTGAGGATGTTCTAACAAAGTCGGTAGATGGCGCCACCGAACTTGCTTCCAATATAGCAGAGGGTGACGAGTCAGCTTCCACAACCAATGAGTCTTTTGAGTATAATGTCCAACAAGAGGGCGAAGCCACAGAGACAGCTTCCGATCATACCACCAATGAGTCTTCCGAAGATGATAACTAGCCGGAGGCAAACAATGAGGTAAACAAGTCACAACATCATAATAGTTCACCAAATACTTCTAATCATAATTGTTCAGGAAGTCAATTCTCGGAACAAGAGGAACAACCCAACACTCTTGTCCTTCCTCCGAGAAGAAATAGAGGAGTCCCTCCTAATCGGTATTCACCGGAGCATATTCCTCGTACCTCTAAATACCCGATACAAAATGACAGGGGGGAGTGGCGAAGATTGCAAAGGTTTTTTCGGCTACTCTTCTTTGAGAACAAATTCCAAACACAACTCAAGAAGCTGAGAAAACGGCTGAATGGAGAGAGGCAATGAATACGGAAATGGAGGCTCTAAAGAAAAATGGCACGTGGGAAAGGTGTACGTTACCACAAGGAAAGAAAGCAGTTGGCTGTAAATGGGTATTCAATATCAAGTATAAATCTAATGGCACCATCGAGCGACACAAAGCAAGATTGGTCGCCAAAGGATATACACAAACATATGGTATTGACTACTCTGAAACTTTTTCTCCCGTTGCAAAAATTGACACTATCAGAGTCCTTTTCTTAATAACAGCAAACAGAGATTGGCCTCTTCATCAATTTGATATAAAAAACGCCTTCTTACACGGAGACATGAAAGAAGAGGTGTACATGGAAGCCCCTCCTGGGTTCTCAGATGATTTTCAAGAAAATGAGGTATGTAAACTCAAAAGGGCTTTGTATGGGCTCAAACAATCTCCGTGCGCATGGTTCGGGAAGTTTACAATGGCAATGAAACGGTATGGGTACAAACAGAGTAATACTGATCATACCTTGTTCTACAAAAGGAGAGGAAAATTGGTTACATGTCTTATAATATACGTCGATGACATGATCATAACAGGGAATGATAAAGAAGAGATTAGCTCCCTTCGAAAAAATCTCTTCACCGAGTTTGAAATGAAAGATCTTGGGGGTTTGAAATATTTCCTAGGAATTGAAGTGCTTAGGTCAAAAGAAGGGATCTTTATCTCTCAACGGAAGTATATATTGGACTTGCTAGTTGAAGTTGGTATGGTGGATTGCAAACCCAACGATACTCCCATGGTTGTGAATCACAAACTGAAAATAGTCGAAAGAGCCAAAGCTGCAAACAAAGAAAGGTACCAAAGGTTAGTGGGAAAATTGATTTACTTGGCTCACACTCGACCCGACATTGCTTATGCGGTAGGGGTGGTAAGTCAATTCATGCACAACCCTCAAGAAGACCATATGGAAGCTGTAATAAGGATTATTCGATACCTTAAAGGCACACCAGGGAGAGGTATAGTGTTCAAGAAAAATGGACACTTAGATGCTGAAGTGTTCACAAATGCTGATTGGGGAGGAAATCCTAACGACAAACGATCAACTGCGGGTTACTTCACCCTTCTTAGAGGTAACTTGGTGTCTTGGAGGAGTAAGAAGCAGAAGGTAGTGTCATTATCAAGTGCAGAATTAGAATTTAGGGGTATCGTTAAAGGGATCACCGAGATCCTTTGGTTAAAGAAGATAATAAAAGAAATCGGGTCTCCCCTTAATCGTCCAACTCAGTTAATGTGCGATAATAAAGCTGCGATTAAAATCTCAGAAAACCCGGTTCAACATGATAGAACAAAGCACGTTGAAATAGATCGACACTTCATAAAAGAAAAAATTGAATATGGCACAGTTGAACTTCTGTTCGTTAGGTCTGAAGACCAACCGGCAGATATTTTGACAAAAGCAGTTACAACAAGAACATTCGAATCTGTTTTATCCAAGTTGGGTATTGGAGATCCCACTACACAACTTGAGGGGGAGCGTTAGAATATTCTAACAAAAATAGAAAACACAAATCATCGAGTAATAGTTGCGGGTCAAATATTCATCATCATTATTGAGGATCTCACAGGCTGTCCATTATTTCTTCCTTGCTAATCGATTTTTGTTTCCTTTTGAGGATCATGTATGCTCTTTATATATTGGCGAGTATTTGCTCTTTTGTAAGTATCCTTTTGAGAACATAATAAAAAACCCTCTGCATACCAATTTAAGAAATTGCGAAGTATTTCATGGGGCGGGACTTCTTAGCTTTCATAAGGTGTTTATACTAGTAAGGGTATATGGCGTTTGTAACAATTTATTTATGGAACCCATTTGTAGTTGATTGCTGGTAGACACGTATCTACCAATACCTACTGAATTGTTAATTGACTGTCTGAAATACAATCAGGTGAGTACTTTGGTAGCGGGTATGACTTAAATTATATGTGATGATTATGTGTATGATATGTGAATGTGAATATGTTGAACTGGCTAAGTATATAAGTAATGTACTTGATAAGCTTTGCGCTTACTGTTGTTATTTAATTCTATTTTACAAGAGATGACCACGGCGAGGCTCCGGAAATATAGAGATGACTCGTCGTTGAAGTAACTTCCGCATGATTTTAATTAATTCATTTTATACTCTTAAATTTTTTACTAGTTACGTGATTTGAAAGAACTTAGAATATTGAACATGATGTGATTGTAATAGAATATATTTGGAGTATCTTATGTTACGTTATGAGACTATTTATGATTTAGATCCATTTGCTTTATAAAAAAATTGAGCGTTACAATAATAAATTAAAGTACTCGAAAAACAGATTAAATGTTTTAGTTTAAATGTTTAAGTTTTTCAGATTAATTATTGTTTCAATTTGGGCCAAAAGAAATTATATATATATATATGTGTGTGTGTGTGTGTGTGTGTGTGTGTTAGGCGTGTATCGAGAGATAAGTTAGTTGGCAACATTAAACCCCACCATGTTAAAGCTTTAAACCAAAATCCCCTAAGCCGACGGAACATCAACAAACAATGGTTGATATCTTCTAAGGAGCCTCTACAAAACACGCAAACATGTGTCAAAATGAGAACTCCTCTTCTGACTAGGCTCACCCTAACTGGCAGCCTATTCAAAATTGTCCTTCATACGCAGATGTTGGTCTTCACCAGTAGTGAATTATTCCATCCGAAGCTGAAGGCAATGCGGACCTCCCTTCACAGAGCTCTTTACGTAAGATATGACAACTTCTTGACAGGAAATTGGTCCGTAGCATCAAGAATCCAATTCCACCCATCTTTTTTTGTGACAAGAGATGTTTGTACCTTTTAAACATTTGATTAGCAACATGCCTTGGAGGGATTCTCCAACACCAACATAGATCCCAACTATTTTCAAAAGGTATTAATCTTTCATTGACCAAACAATTTTTGTTAACCTTCTGGTGGAATAGATGAGGGAAGCGGTCACATAATCTTACTCTTTCCTTGCACCAAGTGTCTTGCCAAAATTTCCTATTTCCTCAGTCGCCAACCTTTCTAATTATCAAACATCTGAAGTGTACATCTAGGCTGTCAACCTTTTCCCATCTAACCATGATATTCTTCCAAACTCCGAGCTTCAAGTGAGCACTATGATCATGATTAATTCCATTAGATTCTCGCCGCACATGTAGCTCTCGAATCACCATGTTCCATTATGCGCAAGTATGCTGCAAACATTTCTTGTTAACCTTTAGATTGTCTTGATCACCAAACTTTACAGTCTAACTTTATTTAGTGTTGGATTGAGCTTGTTCAACCTAGTGTTTGAGCGAAGTTATTTTTGGTGTACTAGAGTTGTAATCCTAATTCAATTCAAAGGTAGTCACCTTTGAATACTTAACACGTGTTTATAGTTACTCATTATTGTTATAAAATGTGTTTTGATTGTTGGCATTGCTTGTGAAACAAGTCATAACACATGTTTATGTGAGTATATTTGGCCTCCAATCATTGAGATGTTTATTTGCACATTGTTGCATTGAGTATGCTTAAGTTAGTTACAACACGAGTGGTTTGGACTAGTCTTAATTTGAGATTATAACTTGAGTTTTTGTGTGGTCGTGGTAATATTGATCAGGCACTATCATGTAATTGTAAGTACTAAAAAATGATAGAAGTTTGAAATGCTTGGGGGTGTAACCATGTGAAGTTGGCTTCCACTTTGAAAGGACTTATGAGCGGTTTAAGGCAGTGCATGGTCGTGACTATGATTGTGGCTTTACCTAACGAGTTAGAGTGGGTTGCTTAAGGGCTTCTCTACTTACTCGAGTGATGTGGACACTTCCCCCAAATGGAGCGTTATGTAGTACGCCGATTCATCATCATGCAAATGCATGATTGTTCAATAATATATCCCACACAATTAGGTTTTAGACAATACATATAACTTATATGTCTTGAGCTTATTGCATTGTCAACCTGAGTTGTTTGTTATCAATAAACTGTTATTTATTAACAACAAACTGTTATTTATTGACAATAGATTGTTATTTGATTATCGTTGTGTTCCCAAGTTTTATTTTAGAGAGACAGGAACATATTTGAAAAGAAATAGCAAAAGTTGTGTGTTCTCAAGTTATTAATTTTAAGAAGAGAAGAGAAATGATTTGGAAATAAAGTTTGGTTAATTTTCTCTTCTATACTTTCATCCCAAAATTGGAAGGAATTGGAAGAAAGGAAAGAAATTTTTTTATGACTTTTCGTAAGTGACGAAATTACCCTTGATCACAATAAATAATTTTTAAAAATAAGGGTATTATTGTAAAATGACCATTTTTCTTTTCTTTCTCTCCAACTTATTTTCTTTTCTTTCTAACTCGGGAACACGAAAATTCAAAATCATTATACTTTATTTTCCTTTATTTTCTTCCGTTAATTTTCTTTTCTACTTTTTTTTCTCTAGCCCTTTCCCCTTGCTTAAAAACAGTGTTAGTTAACACTCGTGTTTCTTAATGACTTCGTATTGGTAGGTAATCACTAGGTGACTTGGTAAGGGGCGTAGATGCTCTCGAGTTTTAAAATCGTAGACGTTTAGGAACTCTCTTTTGTTTATTTATTGAAAGAAATGTAAGTTACTTGGAAATGATTTCACTTGCGCTAAACTTTAATTACACTAGAGTCAATTACAAAAATGGTTCATGCGATTGTCACTGATTTTCACTTTTAGTCCTTTAACTTCAAAAATTACGAAAATAGTCACAGTGGTTGTCACTTTGTTTCGGTTCTAGTCCTTTAGCCTAACTGTCGTTAAAAGCCCCCGTGTGCCTTGCACATGAGAATGATGACCACCGCCTCCCTCAAATGTATACACATACATACATATATATATATATATACACACACACACACACAAATATCGTCTCCCTCAAATCTCTCATTCTCTCACTCTAAAAGTACTGCCACCGCCTCCCTCTATAGACCTGACCACCACCGCCTTCTTTATTACGACCACCGCCGCCCTCTGTAAAATGATGACCGTCATGTTTTGAAGACCGACCAACACCGCCCACTGTAGAACGACCATCGCCGCCATGTGTAGATCGACCACCGCCAGCCCCCTTCAAGGTCGCCACCGCCAGCCCAGATGTGAACCACCATCCTTGAACCATCATCTCGTCGGATGCGAAAAACCATCCTTGAACGACTGTCGCAAATCTGAACCACCATCACCACGGCCGTAGATCAGAACCACCATCATCACCACCCCTCTATAGCCTCTATTCTTGAATGACCGCCGTAGATCAGAACCACCATCTCGTCGGATCTAAACAACCGTCTACACTGTCGTCGGGTAAGTGAACCACCATCACCACCGTCGCCCGTCACCGAACAACTGTTGGATTCGACCGTCGTAGATGTGTTCATCAAGATCAATATGGGTGTATTATTGGTGTGTATACTCATCTAATTCCAACACATCACATCTCAAAAATCTTTCCTCCTTTCTTCTAATGTGTGTGTAAGACCATATGTAATTTCTTCTTGATTCATCTGTGGTTTTTCTTGGTCAAATGTATAATATCTTGATGAAATGGTTAATATTAATGCACTAGTTTTGCTTATTTTTTTCTAGGTTGAAAATTGGTTCGATTTTTTCTTGATAAAAATTATAAATCTTGGGTTAGATAATGAGGGACCATGTTGTAGAATGGATTATTAATTTGTTCAATTTAAGCCTGAAATTAATGATGAGAGGATTTGGATAATAACCGGGTCATTAACTACTTTTAAACGGATGTAATGGTAACAAAATAAATATAATTAGAAATAACTAAGAAATTAATTAAAAATTTGTTAGCCAAGTTATTTGGTAACAAGGATAATGCAGAAAAAGACCAAAATGCCCTCATGTGCAAGGCACATGGGAGCTTTTAACGGCAGAAGATAATAGCAGTTAGGCTAAAGGACCAGAACCGAAACAAAGTGACAAACACAGTGATTATTTTCATAATTTTTGAAGTTAGAGGGCTAAAAGTGAAAATCAGTGACAACCACATTGACCATTTTTATAATTACACCGTTAGGCTATGCGTATGGCATCTCCTTCATCTCTCTCTTACTCAAATGTTATATTAGCATCATATTATTTTTTTTATCTTCTTTCTCTTTCTTATTAAAATACCTAGTATAGCTTAACTTAAGCTAACACATTTTCCCCACTTTTTAAAATCTATTTTATTATATGTTTACCTATCAAACAAAACAAAATATTTATAAATTGTATAAAAAATAAAAATAAAAATATAACAAATTATAAAAATAAAAATTTCATAACATTAATAAAACGCTATTATTAGAAGATAAAAATTACAAAACTATAAATCAAAAATAATAAATAATAAAAACATCTACAAATCTAGTTGTTCTCGTTAACCAGAAGTTGGATACGTAAAATATGTTCAAACAAATCCAACCGAAGGTTATTATGAGTCTCTAGGTTTTTGACTTCTCGAACGTTGATGCACGCGCTTCTTCACTTATTTGTGTTTCGATATCAGACGATAAAAGGTCGTTTTTATCGAAACTACAAATTGCGTGGTCTTCATTTTCGAGTATCGTATTGTGTAATATGATATAAGCGAACATATGTGTCTCATTCTTGTCAGATACCATCTGTGTGCTGGATTATAAAATATGCGCCAACGTTGTTTGAGCATGCCAAAAGCCTATTCAACATCTTTCCATGCCAAGTTTTGCGCGAACTTGAACTTTTTTCGTGTATCGTCTTGTAAGCACGTAAATGATTTTGGGATGAAAAATTTAAAGTGTGTAGTGGTGTATTTATAGGGGAAGAAAGAATTTTTTTTATAGCCGTTATTCAATGGCTTTATTTTAAAAAAATCGTCGGGTGTGGGGAGCCAAAAGGCTACCCATCGGGTAGCAAGGGCGTCATACCGGTGTTCTCGACCTCACCCGAAGAACCCGAAGGCCTTCGGGCGTGACCATATGGGTGGTCTTACAACTAGCTTTATTTTTTGTGGCACCTTTTTCATTTGAAGTAACGACTGAAACTCATTAGCTTAATAAAATCTCATATAGCCGTATTTAGAAGTTGTATAATTGGAACTAAGCAACAATCATAAGAACTATTGGTTAAGATGGCTTATGAAAAATGGCTTATGAAAAATGGCTTATTTTTATAAAAATAAGCTAATAAGCTTAAGCTCATAAGCTTAGTCAAACACATAAAACATGATAAACTCAAATAATAAGCTCATAAGCTAATAAGCAAAAAAAATAAGCTTAAACAAACACCCCCTTAATAAAATGTTGTACCAAATGCTAAACCAATTGAACAATTTTTATGTCACATATATAATATATATAAATATATCATGTGACGATATATTATTAATTAAACAATAAATAGATAATTTCAAAAAGAGCTTATTAGAAGATGACGCGGGTATGTTGTTTGGTAAACTACTCGGTATAACTATTGGTTGGAGCTCGTAGGTGAATGAATATATGGTTTTTTTTAAGAGCAAATTTAGTGGGCTGGGTCCGCAGTGACATCCATATAAGGCAGTATGCGAGCCTTAAGTCACGCACCATGAGGGAGTAATACCCTCCACCATTTTTTTTAAAAACCCCCACTGCCCAAACTCGAACCCAAGACCTGAGCTATTGGGTAAAACCTCTATACCACTGGGCTGCGCCTCAGTAGTGGTGAATGAATATATGGTAAAACTTATTTTTTTTCAATTTTCACCATTGAATATATATATATATATGTTTCAGTTTACTTCATCTTCTCAGTTTTTCTTCTCCCATTTTTCTCCAAACCCTAGATTTCCACACTCTCTATTGGTTGACAACCTCAATTTTACAACTCTAAGTTGGTAACCAGCTCTTTAATTACTTTCATAAGGCCCTTTGATAAACCCAACTATTGTACCACTAATAAAATGTTGTATTTTAAGGGTAAATTGTACGAAAATATAGCAAACTATGTCAATATTGTCATTCTATGCAACCAACTTTATTTTGTACATAAAAATACAGACGACTTACAAATTTGGTTCGTTGTATGCAAGTTACCTATAACAATAGGTAACTTACCGGTAACATGACAAAAAATAAAAGAACTTTGATACCTAAAAATATAAAATTAAAACTTTCAAATTTTGTTCATTGTATACAATCGATAACCGGTAACCTGGTAATCAGGTTACCAATTGTGTACAATGAACAAAATTTGTAAGTTGCATGTATTTTTAGATACAATATAAAGTTAATTGCATACAATAACAATATTGGCAAAGTTTTTATATTTTCGCGCATTTTGCCCTTTTTTCAATGCAATCACTCGACATATTAAGATTTTATTTGGGGAGATAATTTGTGCACAACAAAAAAGCAAGTGACGTTGAAGACACAGACTAATTTCAAGTATTAAGTATAAGAATCTATAGTTAAAAATTAAAAAATAAATTATTACACAATAAGTTTATAACAAAATTTATATCAGGACAATCGAGCAAACTACATAAATATATAACAAGCTTTGTTTCAACTTTCATCGTACACAATAACTTGCTATATCGAAATACCTTGCATACAATAATATGCAGAGGCGGACCTAAGGCAAAGCCAGTGGTGGCACGGGACACTAGCCAATTTTGTCCGCGTAGTGTAAATTTCGTCCCTGTGCTACCATTCATTCCAAATCATGGGTTCGCCCCTGATAATATGTTGGGAAAATTGCATTAAAACGTAATAAACTTTGTTTTAGTTACAATTATATACAATCAACTTTATTTTCTTAAAAATAATACAACCAACTTTCATAATCCTCACATTATATGCAACTTGTTGTATATCATAAAAGTTGTGGCAAAGTTCATTGTATATGATGGTAACTAAACAATAGACACATAAACAAGTTATTTGCATACAATGAGAAGATTGTGAAAGTTAATTGTATTATTTTAAAAATTTTAAAGTTGGTTGTATACAATGATAACTAAGACAAAGTTTATTGTATTTTCATGCAGTTTGCCCTAATATATTTTATCACATTTGTTTGTTATAATATTAAAAATAATAGTTTTTTATACATTATAATTCTTTGAACAAAGTTTGTTATATTTTATTACATTTTGTCCGTCATTTTCCTAGTTTTAATATGGTTTCGCTCAATTCCTCACCAAAAAAAAAAATCACATTCATATATTTAATCAAAAGGGCATTTGAACCCGTGGTATTAGATGTTTAAGGTGATACTTAAAGTTTTATGTTCAAATTTTATAGTAGATAAAGTGTAATTTCATCAAAAGGTTGTTTACGCCAGGCCAACCTCGCGCCCGGGACCCTATGGATCCGAACCGACCCTTCCCCAAGGACCGGCCCGCAGGCAATGATCACCTGTCTTGGCTGTCCGAGTAAGGGGTCGGAATTAAACCCGAAACTATTTCATCAAAGTCTCCCCTTACCGGACCCACCAAGCATTTACGGTGAGGGAATATACCACCCCCAAGGTAATTTAGAAGTAGGTTTAGTGAGTGTGTAATTTAGAAGTAGGTTTAGTGAGTGTGTGAGTTTTGATATTAAAAAAAGAGGGCAAATTGTATTAATACATAATGAATTTTGTCTTAGTTACCATTATATACAATTAACTTTATTTTCTTAAAAATAATACAATAAACTTTCATAATTCTCATATTGTATGCAACTCGTTGTATACTATGAAAGTTATATCAAAGTTCATTGTATACGATGGTAACTAAACAACAAACATAAAAAATTGTTTGCATACAATGAGAAGATTATGAAAGTTGATTATATTTTCATACAATTTCTCATTAAAAAAGCTATTACCAAAAAAAAGCTATGCTATTAATAGTAAAGAAATAGAAAATGATACAGCAAGGAAAAGATCAAAAGACACATGGTTTTATTTTTATTTTTCTTCTTTCTTATTTTTGTTTACTTTTAAGTAATTGGATTTATAGGAAGAAGGAACAATTTCATTATGATTTAAATTAATAGACAAACGCATATATCAAAACACATTCATGCTGTAATACATTTTTACTTAATTTTATATGATGATTCTTTTGCTTAATTTTTTTAACAGCATAACACATTCACGCTGTAATATATTTTTAAATCTTTTGCTTAATTGTAGTAGTAATAGTTTAACATGCATGCATGTGGTTTTAATATGTAAATACTAGATTAAATATGTGTACTAGGTAAAAAAAACTAGAAAACTACAAATTTACATAATAACTTATAAGAATGTAGCATACAATAATTAGTCAGAATAGTATTAAAAGACAATAAACTTACTTAAAATATAATTGATATTATGATCTTAAATTCCTTAAAACTTTATATAATCCATACTCATCCTATCAACTTCTGACAATGAAAGTGGTCCACAATCTTATGAATGTTTCAAAGTCATGACAATGTCATGATTCCTTGGGTTAATGACCTTAATCAAAGAATCAAGAATGGGCTGTTGGATCTCAAAGAAAAAATACACAAGATAATTAACCAAAGTATTCTTTTATTTCTGTAAATTTTTGACACACCAATTCATTACAATCGATACATATTTAGGGTGGGGATCGACGGTTGAGGGGTGGTTATCGGCGGTTTTTCCGACTGCAACGACGGTGGTTACACCTTTTTTCCAATCTATTTTACATATTTACTAATTATATACATAAACTAAGTTTAGTTTAAATATCCAATATGGGCAACTATTTCATCAATTAATCAAAGATATACATACTCTTGTAAACGTACACATTCATGAACATCAACAAAAACATCATAAAATCTAATGATTATCTATACTACTATATAAACTATTTAAAATTCTCTTCTTTTTAATTTTAAGAATTCTTAAAATTCAATCAAAACAAAATCTTGACAATTCATCCACTTAATTTTTAACAATTTTAACTTTTAATTTATTTAAAATATATTCTCCTACACTAACACACACTTTCTCACAAACACAATTATCCACCCACATCAACATAATTTTCAAAATCTTATTAAGGGTGTGTTCGGCAACGAACTTATGGGGGATTATAGGGGCTTGGGATTATAGTTTTCATAATCCCCAGCTCTCTAGCCTCGTTCGGATGTTAAATCTTGAGGGAATTATTAAAAACATAATCCCCATAAGCCCCCAAAATAAAAGTTTTTTCAAGTAGCTTATGACTTGGGCTTAGGATTATCAATTAATCAGCCTCAGCCCCAGCTCCAGCCCCAGCTAATTTCACCAAACACACCCTAACTCCCCTCTCCTTATTTCATTAATATAAATATTTTTTCTTATTTTAATGACTTTTAGAGTTTATTTTTAAAATTAATAAAATAGCTGATTCAAATAAAATTTTTTTTGAAAAAACGAACATGTTGCTGTAGAATTTTTTTTCGTAATATTGAATCGCACGAATAACATATATCATTACATTCTTGAAAGTGACAAGTATGATACTAATTAATCCAAAAGTACAAAGTAATTATTATAAATAATACAACAAAGGATAATTTAGCCAAAATTAAAACTGGCTAATTAAAAAAAATTCAAAAACAAGATCAAATTTAAGAACATAATACTGATCAACAATTCAACATAGAAAAAGATAAACAGAGCAGCGATGTGTACAATTACTTAACACGTGGTATATATATCTATATATGTAGAGAGAGAGAGAGAGAGAACTCTAGCTAGAGAGAAAGATCGATGGCACTCATAGAAAACAAGCTGGACGTATGATTTTACCATCACTGCGTGATCATCTTCTATAATTAATTAACATGTTGGTTTTAGACATTTTTGTCTTGCTTGCTTACTTCAACATAACTTAACACCTTCAATAAACTTCAAGAATATATGGTCTTCTAATTTCTTGCTACTACCGATTAATTAACTTTTTTGAACGGTAAAAGGGGAGAACTAAGCAAGGAGATTCAGCATTGTCATCATTCCCGCTTAGCAAACCCAAATAATATATTAATAAAAAACTTCTAACAAAATGCTAGAAGCAAAAGTTTACATGACTCTCAAAGTAAAGATTAATACACCACAAAGATCATACTAAAAGTCCAACATGTTGCTAGCTGCACAAAGAAATAGGATTCTACAAAGAAGACTTTAACATAGGATTAATACACTAATTCAACTAACAAAGTTTTATTCTCAAATTACCCCTAGTGTTTAGCCAAAAGAAAGATAGGCTCTGTAATCTATCAAAAAACACGACCTCCGGTACCGCTTTTTCCTCAAAGATTTTTCTATTTTTGCGATTCCATAGCAGCCAACATAAAGTGTACATCAAATTAGAAAAGGCTTCCAGCCATGAGCCTTTAAAATAATAAAGAGTGTATTGAGTTAGGCACGGAAGAATGTAGATTCCACCAGTTTCTTATGAAGAATATAGCCTTTAAAACCCGACTCTTGACCCCAATATAAGAACTTAATTAAAAGGCGCTGAATCACGTACAATATATTTATCTATTAATATTAATAAAATACAATATATTTATTAGATCATGTTTCTCTGCGAGAAAATGTAAATGATGCTTGGGTTTGGCAGCTTGGCGATAAGAATGCTTATTCGGTGAAGGATATTCGAAACACGATTGAAGATTTGAAGGCAATAGATTCATCGGCAAAGACAAAAACATTTTGGTTAAATCTCATTCCAAAGAAGGTATGTATTTTTGCTTGGAAGGCCGAGAAAGAAAGACTACCGGTATTGTTTAATTTAGACGGTTAAGGCTTAGACGTTTCATCATTATTATGCCCAAGATGTTTAGAACTTTCAGAGTCAGTAAATCATGCGCTTTTCAGTTGTAATAAACTGAAAATGCATGGTTGAAAATTTTCAACTGATGGGGCTTAAGTTCTATCCGATGCAACAATCTAAGTGACGTGATTTCTAGAATATCAGGCTTGTTTTCAACAACACATGCAGTTCAGGGAAGCGGCTTGTCGAACAATGGGATACAACATTTGAAAGTATCGTAATGAGGGTGTGTTTCAAAATATGAAAATGAACATCGAGTAAGCAGTTTTGGATACATAAATCCATTTATTTCATTGGCTAAAGGGTATATGCAAAGGATTGGTTTCATGTTCATGGCGGACGTGGCTTCAATTTCCAGAAGAAATGACAAAAAAATTGAAGTGATAAATTAGTTTCGGCAATTTTTTTGTCGCGAATGTGCCAATCTATTGCTTATAGATTGGTGAAACATTATAATAGTTGTATGGTATTTATAAAATATTGTTTTTATAAAAAAAATATATTAATAAAATCAGCTTTCTAATTAATGTTGATGCCTCACTTAATTTAAATATTCCTTATATTCACGTAAACTTTTTTTCTGACGAATTAAAAGTCATGACAAGATATTTAGAAGCACATATACCCACTTTCTTTCTATCCATCTAATCAAACCTCCTTTTAATTTTTGATTTACTTTACAATACTTGTACTTCACATAAATTGTTCCCATTTGTTACATAAGAACAAGCTTTTATTAATATAAATAAGCATACATTAATATTAAGTTAAACGAATAAAACAATATTAATTATTTTTTTGTTTTATATTATTGAACTTTTCATTTATTTACACGAAAATTTACCTCATGTTACTCTCTACATACATACATAACATAGATGCATTCATGTATGCACTCGTGCATATGGTTTTAAATAACGTAAGGTGTGACGTAACGGCGAAGTCAAGCTTCAAGCTTTAGGAGCCATGGCGAAGTCATGACGTTTTTTAATGCGTCACTTAAGGCGGCAATTTTGTATATAATTTATAATTATATATATCCAATTTATTATTATTAATATACAAATTACACAAAATTGCACAAATGAGAAGCAAGGTAACATATACAAAGTACAAAATACAAATTTATAGAAGTTCAATACACGCGATCTTAAAATGTATACAAAAAATGTCCAAATTTTTTTTAAAAAAAATATTTTCTGCATGCCACACATAAATAAACTCGTCATTTGGCGCGTAAAGGCGCGCCTTGGCGAGCGTCATGTCTAACACTCACACCTAGGACCATCTATTAACGATGGAGCCACGCATCACGACTTGGCGACGCTATAACGCACCTTTTATGTAACATCTCAAAATGGGCCTAGTTGTACCCCTTGTATTTAGGATTGTAATCTTGTGAAATAAATAAGAATTCCAAGTTTATAGGAGTACAATATATATATTGTTACTACTAAATAAGGATTTCAAATATATTATTGTTAGAATTTACGGATAGTGTTTGGATGAGTTGTAAGTTGAAAAGGTGAGCGGGATACCCGCCAAAGGGGCCACCAACCAAAAAGAGGCGGCAGCCTTTCTATTTATGTTTCTTTCTTTCCTTAATTCTTTCTTCACGATTCTTCTTTCTTTTCTTCTCTTGAACAAACAAGCACACATACACCTTAAATTAATTAAGGTTTTGAAGTTTTAAGTTTGAGATTTGAAAAGAAGATTTCATCTATCATTTGGGGACAAGTAAGTATTATTATTTTTGAAGTTTAAAGTGTTAATAGGTAATTAACCCAAATCTTGAAATGATTGTTAAAATGAGTTTTAATATATGTTAGTAGACTTCTTAAGAGGATAGGAGAGTGTACAAATGATTAAGTTTCA
>JAUEJL010072435.1:0-16397 GCA_032274825.1 Drosophyllum lusitanicum | reverse complement strand
ATTCCATTCCGCGAACCAAACACTCGCAAGCAACCAATTCCATTGGAATCCTTTTAATTCCAATTCCTTCCAATTCCTTGAACGAATTCCAATTCCATCAATTTCATTCCGCGAACCAAACGGGACCTAATCTTGGTTCATATTAACGTGTGTGAGATCCTAATCTTGTTTTTTTTTTAATTAGTAAAACCATAATGTGTTCAATAATGAATAATCATATGGTTGAAGATTGTAGGTTTCTTTGTTAAAGTGAAACCAATAATATAACAATTAATTAATAATAGGTATACGAAAATGTTGTTGATAATGAAGATGGCGCTCAAATGTGGATTAGGATGGTGGTGGCGAAGTGAAGAGGCCACACCATCACGACATGGTGATAGCGTGACCTGGTGCCGATCACACTAAAAGCAATGATGTTACACTGTTTTTCTTTCTTTCCTTTTTTTAATAGTTTGTTAGTTTTTTTAATATATAGTTTGTTTGGTAGGTTATGTGACAAGCGGGTCATAAAATTTGATATGGTGATTGCAAGGTAGGTAGGATACTTAATCTTATGAAAACTTAGTAAATACTGTAATAACAATATATAATAAGATCTTATAGAGAACCTTAACATACCATTTTGCAACAAACCCATAAAAACATTTTATAAATTTAGACCTGAAGCTTTGTTCGGTGACGGTGAACTGCGACAGACAACTTATAAACACGTACACAAGTTACTTGTCAAACTTTGGCCCTCACTGCATCAAGAGGATTTTATGTACTTGTGTTTGCTACATTTTCACGCATCAAAGTAATCATCATACAACAAATTTCACCAAATAAAAAAGCAATTATACAATAAAATTCTCGCATTCACAAGAATCCATATCTGGCGGTGAAGTTTCAGTTTCGAGCCAAAAATAAAAGTAAAAATGAAAATAATAGCCGAGGCAAGTTTACAAAATGAAATGCCTTTCCACCCAACAACCCGATCCCTTTAATCGTATTTCAGTGTCATCATCACAAGTTGTGACACATACACAATACCTTTCTCATCAAAACAGGGTTTCTTCTACATTCCAAGGCATCATATGAGGATGACGATGGTAAAACACTATATTTACTTTGACTTTGACCAACGAATCAAACGACTTTTGAAACTTTCAATATAATTTGACGGCAACTTTCTTTGGCATGGATGATGTATGAAGAAAAAAGAAGATGATGATGCGATCCGAGTTTAAGAAACAAGACACCGATGACCTGGACTGATGCATGACTCAAAATTGCTCCCTCCAAATGAGAGATTTTGATAAATATGAAAGAAGGAAGCGAATGAAGTGAACTTTTTTTTAAAATAAAACAAAAAAATATGAATGACAAGGTAAAATGTATGCAAGCCCCAATCCGACTTCGGTATTTAGCATAACAAAAGAAAGATCTATCACAAACATGACAGTTGACTTGGACCGATGCAAGACTCGATTTTGACCGACCGACTGACTTTACTAACTCGTGTATCCTGACAACCACCAACACAATGGACCACCACCAGTATTAAAGATGGGTCTTTCACCCGATGAATTTTGATTAAAACTGGTCTCTGACCCCCCACCCCCCTCTTCTCTCTCCACCCCCAAATGCTGACAACTAGACAGACTGACCCCAACTTGACTCACCCATATGCATGCAGGGACTTGTAACTTAAAAAGAAAAAAAGTATGTACCAAAGGGCAGAATACTCAAACAGAAATAGCACGACTGATGGCCAACTTGGCCCACTCAGCAGATTCCTTAATCAAATGATCATCTGAGGACAAACATTCGTTCAAGAAGTCTTTGCTTGAAAGAGATTGCTGAATCAAGGACCCAGCATTGCTTCCCAGGGTATCCGCTAGATCTCCAAGGACGCCAATCGCAGTTTTCATCACCACGTCATCCCTGAAAGTATGTTAAAATCTCAAGTCAGAAACTGAATAAATAGAGGTGGCAATTTTGAACATTTGTATACATGGATAGACTCAGATTTAGTTTTATCTCTGAAGGGTTACACAGAGCCAACTAAAAAAGTAGCTAAAACGGAAAATGTCCATAGGGTAAACATGTTGAAAGTCCCCCATAATGTATTAACTCAACAAATAAAAAAGCTAGATCATTACTGCAATAATATAATCTCTGTAATCGTAATGACGAACTAGAGACATTAGAAGAGTTTTAGAAAAAGTATATTTCAACCAAACTCAACCAGTTTCCACCTGAAGAAAATATCCATTTTGACCTGCATCTGTTGCCACCTTATAAATAAAACAAAGCATCAGAAGTGAAAGCAAGTACTCACATGTCTTTCTCCATATAGATCAGATCCAGAAACTGGATAATGTGCGGGGCATAAGGAATTAACAGCTGAGTTTTAGGAGAGTTCTTAAAACCCTGAAAAATCCCTGAATACGCCTCCAAAATGCCATTTCTCAAAAGATTTGTGTACTCTATCATTTCATCATCAGCGCCTGATGTATGTGCAGATAACTCAGCTGCACTCTGAAGCATAGGCATAGCATACATCAAGTATTTCTCAAAGTTTTCTCCTATTGCAAGCGCAATATCACCAAAACATGAAAAAATTGGTGGCTTCACTGATCGATGCAACTGGTTGCTTGACAGGTCTTTAAGAAGCTGAGTCATGATCCCATCACACCATGGCAAAACCTTGTCCTCCAAAGCCCTGCATATGTCACCCACCACACCTACAGTCACAGCACACACTTGATACTCTTCAAAGTTCTGAAGACCCATTTCCAGATATTTGTAAAACTCGGACATATACTTTGCAAATTCCGGGCCCGTTGAATAAGCAAGGGCTCCGATGGCGAGCATAGCCTCCTCATGAACCGTTGCGCTTCGACAAGCAAATACTCGTAGGAAAAGATTCATAATTTGATCTGCATACTGCATAAAGACATACTTAGTTGGCTCTGATGACCCAAGCTTTTGAATGATAACCTGTAAGCACCCACAAAGAAGGCCTTGTAACTCGTTCTGCTTCTGTCTCTCATCAGAAGAAAGCTTCTGTTCTTCAAGAGTCTTGTGGAGTTCCATCATGATGACAGGAACAAGCTGCAACACCATGGGGGCTGTTTCATCTGTGGAACACCTGACAACTTCATTTAATGTCTCATAAGCAGCAGTCCTTAATCGAGACTCTCCAGCATCTTCTCTGTGAGTAACTGTCAGAAGAGATTGAACAATGTCTTGGAAATAGGGAGTCAAAGGGGATGTTTGACCAACATCCTCATAACCTTGGGCAAGAAAATAGAGAGCACCACATGCTTTCTCAGCAACATTTGGAGCATCCTTCATGCTTTGGAGAAGAACCGTGATGATCTGTTGGCAGTTAGCTGGGGTAATGATGGGTGTCTCCATGGTTGAACCATGAAGGAACTCAAATATTCTTCCAAGGGTCCAAGCTGTTGTGTCTTTGACATGGTTGTTCGGGTCTTTGGTTAAAGCTGTGAGCATGAAATTAAGAGCAACATTAACCAGTGGAGTCAACTTATTTGGAGATGGACCCTCCAAGATTGAACCAAAGGCATAAGTAGCGCCTTCTCTTTGCCTCCAATCGGGTTTCGTTATATTCTCTTCAATAAAAGGCATAACAAGTGGAACAATATCATCTCCAACTGTTCGTGCAACCAAACCAAGGCATGTACCCCCGGCCATGGCAAGATTCCAAGCACCTTCATCCTGATCTTGATCTTCTTCTTGCTTCAGCAGTGTCTCTAACAACATTGGTACAAGTGCAGGAAGAGCCTGCTTAATAAAATAAAAGCAAGGAATATCAGAATCAGCAGTGAAGTCACCCCCATAATCTTCTAAAATATCTATTTCCTCATCACATATTGAGCTCCAAAATTCAATGGCTTGTAGTGCAACTGGCTCCTCATCTTCTTTCACTGCCTTGGCAGTAATGCTAAAAATATCCTGCATGTACGGAGCTATTTTCTCGTAGTAACTTGATGAGATGGACACTAAACACTCAAAAGCTGCCTGCCTAATTTTCACTTCTGGTGATAATGTTGCCTCACAGACAACTTTCATAATATAATCTCGCTCCATATCATTAGAGAAATTCGCCTGAGCAAAACTAAGAGCGTTATACAACGCTCGTGTAGCAGCAAGCCTGACATCATTACTACCCTCAGATGGATTCATCCCCTGAACAACAGCTGTAAGTATTTTATTCACATGATCTTGTTCTACAACATCTGGAGAAACTTCTTCACACATATATCCAAGAGTTTCTAAAGTCGCTTGTTTGACATGAACCGGAACCTGGTGAATGTTTGATAAAAGCGAACCAATAAGCTCAGGCCATTGTTTCTGTGGTAGCTCAATACCAGCAACTTTAGCTATCACTTGTGATGCAGTTGATCGTGCCTCGTGAACAGGGGAAGAGAGTGTCTGTAATAAACATGTTTTTATCTGGGTCTTAACACCCACGTCTAGTGATAACCATCTCTGAACAAGCTCAAATTTTCTATGTTGTTCTTTTGCATCCAAGGCATTCTTAAGAATTAGACCAGCCAATTTACGGCTGTCAACAGGCTTTTCCTCACTAGCAAGTTCTCCAGAAAGAGATAACAGAAAACCAGCTAGATTTTGCTCCTGAAACTGCTTTAAGCTTTCTTCAGCATGCTTCCGAACAGATCCATCAACAGATTGTGCATTCAACAAAATTTGAGTAACTTCCATTGCCATAATTTATTGGCAAGCACTCTTTCAGATAACTGTTCATCACAAGCCAACAACTGATAATTTAAAAACAGAGAATCCCAAGTATGCATACAAACAAAAATTCGACTTTAAAGAATTTAAAGAAAGATGAAACTGGAAAAACAAGACGAAAATTCTGGAAGTAAAACCAGAAACTCTACAATGTTATAACTTCAAAGCTTAAAACAGGTTATAGACTGAAATCTTATAAAAAAATCAGTACCCGCAATAAAGCCAAAATCAATAAGTTTCTTACCCACTAATAGAGACGGGGTAAAGTAAATTTAAAAACACCGTATGTACTTGGTTGTTCTATTTGTGGGAAAACCAATTAAGCATGTATTATAAATATATATCAGGTTGCAAAAAGAAATCAACTTAAAAAATGAGTTCATCATTATACCAACATATGCCTATTTGACTTTGCAAGTTTGACATTCACAAAAAGAAGCAATTAGAGCCATACCTAAGAAGTAACACATATTCTACGGATCATTCAACACGAAAAGTTTTAAAAACCAAAAGTCTTCAATTCCTTATAGAAGCGAATCTACTGTAACAATTGGTCCAACACAGACATCAATTACACCGATTAGGGATCTAAAGAAATACACGGCAACGAAACAGTGACTAACAGGCATTCGCAACTGTTACATCAGTTATATCTAAAAATAAACAAAGATCAAGCATCAACTGTTGGAGTGAAAATCAAAGATCCTGTCTAAACGTGAATAAAACTGAAATAGCAGTTCAGTATAGATGAAAACCTAGCAAATAGATTTAAAAAAAAAGTAAGACGGTGAATTACCAGAGCAATAAGTGATAAACACTCTCCCCGATAAGCGAACAAACGACCAAAAACGGCGCTTCTGGAAACCCTAGAGAGAGGGAGAGAGAGGAGTGGAACTACGAATGCATTACCTGTCTGTCTCTATAATTATTTGGAAATATATAATAAAAACTGGTTTTGGGCCCAGATGAGAAGTACTCTTCTCATCTTCAAAATTTTAACCTCCCATAATAAAAAAATATCCACAAAATACATACATATTATATATATTGATCTCACACTCACATGTAAGAATTTGAGTATCTAAATATTATTATTTACTTTAAATATAAATTAAATCATAAACCGGTGTTTAATATTTTAAAAAAATATTCTTACGTGAATCTCTCTAATAAATGATCAGTTTCATGAAACTTTAGTTGTAATAAAGTCGAAGACTAAAATACATTTATCAAATACAATTTTCTTTTATCCAATTTGAAAAACTATACTTTGGCTCTTCACATGGGGTATTAGTTTTATACGAGTTTCAATCAGAAATAGCATGTTGTGATAAGAAAATGATCACATTAATAGTTAGAACACGTAAATAATAATAATAATAAACAATGATATTTTCAACGAAAGTTATAGAAAAAATGTTTCCACTTTTTTATAAAATAAAAACTCCATTTTTTCAGAAACTTGGAAAATCAAACCTAGATAATTTTTCCGGGGTTGAATACCCTAAGGTGGCGTTTGGTTCACGGATTGTTTTGAAAAGGAATTGGAATTTGAAGGATTTGGATTTGAAATCCAAATCCTTGGCTCATTGTGTTAGGTTACCTATACGTATGGAATTGGAATTCAATTTCACACCATCTGACCAAACCTAAAACCATCGTCCGTAACCACCGCCACCTCTCACCACCATCGTCGCCACCATCAGAGGGTAAATCGCCGCCCCTCTCGCCACCACCATCGCCACCATCGAAGTTTATGCCTCTGTCGCCAGTCGAAGCCTTCATTGTCGCATCCCTCTGTCGCCATCGAATCATTCATCATCGTCACTCGAAGCCTTTATCGTCGGTCGAAGCCTTCGAAGCCTCCTTCGAATCATTCATCTGTCGATCTGTCGCCATCGAAGCCTCCATCACCGGTCACCAGTCGAAAGCTTCATCTCCGCATCCCTCTGTCGCCATCGAAGCCTTCATCGCAGTAGCCCTCAGTCACCGTCGTAGCCTTTATCACCGGGCGCCAGTCGGTGGCCTTTATCGCCGGTCGCCGTCGTAGCCTTCATCGTCGGTAGCCTTCATCAAAACTTTTTTTGTGCCCTAATCGAAACTTTCCCCTGGTTGAAGTTAGGAAGGAATTTCAATTCCTTAGGCAATGGGAGGGAATATACTTTTCCTTGGTTGAAGGAATATTTTCTCACTCTCAAATTCCAATTCCATTCATCAAGTGTAACCAAACATGGTAATCTTTAGGAATTGGATTCCAATTCCTTCAAATTCCCAGACATTCCCTCCAACCAAACACCTCCTTAGACTTCATTTCCACTCCTAAAACAGTTGGAGAAGCTTTAGCTCATCCAGGTTGGTGCAGTGTTATGATTGAAGAAAGGAATACTCTTGAGCATAATGATACCTGGACCTTAGTAGAGTTACATGCAGACAAGAAGGCCATTGGATTTAAGTGGGTATTTAATGTAAAAGTTAATCCAGACGGTTTAGTAGCTCGTTTTAAAGCGCAATTAGTTGCTAAAGGATATGCTCGGACTTATGGAGTTGACTATTCAAAAACCTTCACTCCAGTTTCTAAGTTATCCATTTCGGCTATTTATCTCCTTGGCTTACTAGTCTTTTCACCAATTGGATGTGAAGAATGCTTTCTTGCATTGTGATTTACACGAGGAAGTTTACATCGAGCAACCACCTAGGTTTGTTACTTAGGAGGAGTGTGGTAAAGTCTGCAAATTACAAAATTCTTTGTATAATCTAAAGCAGTCCCCTCGTACCTGGTTTGGTCGGTTTAGTACAGTGGTGACCAAGTTCAAACTACAAAGAAGCTCGTATGATCACTCGATGTTCTTTACTACGTCTAATTCTAGGTGTATTCTATTAGTAGTATATGTTGATGATATAGTTGTTACTGCAGTGATGAAAGTGGGATCAAGAAATTGAAAGATTTTCTCGCATCTCAATTCCAAACTAAGGACCTTGGTCTGCTTAAATATTTTCTAGAATTGATATCTCCCGTACTAACAAAGGAATTTGTTTGTCTCAACCAAATTTTGCTTAGACATATTGAGCGACTCTAAGTTGATTGAGGCAAAAACATGTGAGGCTCCTATGATCCCAAATGTAAAGTTAAAAGTTGATGAGAATCCAGGAAAAGTATAGTAGGGTTGTGCGGAAACCGTATTATTTGACGATTACATGCCCAGATATTACCTTCTCTATGAGTGTGGTAAGCCAATTTATGTCATCTGCAAGAACCACCCATTGGGATATTTGTCACATTCTAAAATATCTGAAGCGGGCTCCTAATTATGGCATCAAATATCAAAACTATGGTCATCATGTCATAAAGGGGTTCATAGATGCCGACTATGATGGAGATCCTACAAACAAACGATCTACAATAGACTATTGTGTTTTTGTTGAAGGAAATCAGGTGTCTTAGAGATGTAAGAAGCAGAATGTTGTATCGAGATCAAGTGTTGAATCTGAATATCATGTTATGGCTCAAACCACCAGTGAACTGATATGGTTGTGTAATCTTCTAAGTAAAATTGGATTAGTCCGTCTAAACCAATGAACCTATGGTGTGATAATGAGGCTGCTAATCTGCTATTCATATAGCCAACAATCTGGTATTTCATGAGAGAACCAAGCACATTAAAGTGGATTGTCACTTCACTCGGGAAAAGCTAGAGGATAGATCTATTTCAACTAACCATATTAGAACCGGCAATCAAGTAGCTGATGTCTTCACCAAAGCACCAAGGAACCAAATCACTTATATTTTTAGCAAGTTGGGCATGAATAAGCATGATCGATATCTTTGCTCCAACTTAGGGGGAGTATTGGCATTCATTAGTATAATTTATAAATGTAGTCAATATTCTTTGTAAAATCAGTTAGTGCACATCATATGTTTGCTTTTCCTTTTCTGATGTAAGTAACACATAAAGCAGTAATAGAAGATTCTAATTTTCTCTATAATAACAATCCCTTACCACAAACCCATTTTATAAAAACTCCATAATTGAATATAGTCAATACCGATCCGGTTCGGTATGATCTCAGCCCTATTTTTCGGTTTTGCCGGACTGGACCGACAGACACCCGTATTAACAGTTAAAGCAGAACTATATGGAATCAAAAGGTTGGAATGTAGTAGATTGTGAAGACATGTGTATGGTAAAAGTTATTTAATCATCTAAAAGCAGCCAAAGGGAGTTTAAGAGAAAGGAATACCGCAAGGTCCACAAAAGGCCATCATACGCATGCTCCATGGTTGCGGCATTCAGTATTCTGCAATAACCCAACAAAGTTATTATACAAGCAACATCTACATAAGATTAGCTACAACTTATTTCAGAAGAAAAATAGTAACATCATCATCTCGGTTTTATTTGAAGGCGCTTACATGTCTAAATACACATACAGACAAGTCTAAATAATTCTTTTCTAGGATATCCCTATTTCCCTTAAGATGATAACTACAAATGCTCATAAATGGTGTTCCCTTCACGGTAATCACATGCAACTTGATGAACACATATTATTTTGCATTTAATTGATGAGATGTCAAAAGAAAAAATCTAAATGTTTGTTGTTCTTATGTTTCTCCTTGTTTTCCTTTTGGTTCTACTTGTACCGGGAATTGATATCATCTTCTCTTTATTACCATTTGTAATTTTTCAATATCCTCAAATAAGTTATATTCATTGTATTTTAGAAGGGAGTAAATACACATATTTATACAAACCCATTCACATATTTTCAGTACCATCTCCTAAGCGAACTATGAATGTAGCCAACACCAAAAGGCATATAGCTTTTAGTTGTACATAAAAGGTGTGCTACTCTATATTTTCTACTAACCTTTCACTCATCTAAGACATAGAGATAATGGATAGAATTGGCATAGTAATAATACTAATATTTAGTAACTATCAGATGAGTTTAACATGTAATTATGTTTGTAAATACAATAGCACTCCAATACAAATTATGCACCTTCCAAATATAGGCTTTTTGACAAATGCAACTTGGTTTAATCAAGGAAAGGAAAAAATAATAGAACAAATTCATTATTAAAGAATATTCAAGTTAACCTCTCAAAGTTTGTGGATAATCCTTCAAACCAGTAGACGAAATGATCATGCTTAACGCGACTAGAGTAATTGCGAACAAGGAAGCAAAATGCTGCATTCCTGTCATAGAAGAATAACCGTCAAAACTTTTTAACCAGCTTATATCGTCACAAAAACATACGCCAACAACATGTAATATAACAATCGAACATTGTTAATAGTAATATTGTACGACATATGCACTTTTAGCCCATCAAGTGTTGACAGCTTAGAGAGGGGTGTACGTTTGGATGTATCGTTTAATCCGATCCAATTAAGTGAGCCCGATTGGATTTCGGTTTCAAAATTATGGATCTAACATGTCCAAACTCCAAATAGTCTCAAGATCCGAACCAACCATCCAAATTACATTTCAGTTTTTTGTTTTAGCCTAAATATAAGCTAGATATTCTAAGAAAAAGGTTTGATACACATTATATTAAGATTAATATAAAGTTGTCCAAGTTTATATTAACAAACTAAAAAGTCAATGCTTACTTCTTACAAACTAAAATAGATGTTTATTTGTATAAAACAGTGTTGTAAAAATCGGCTTAGGCAGTCGAGTACTCGCTAGGTGGAGCTCAACCTTGGCGAATTCTATGTACTCGGACTGGAAAATCAGACTCGGTCAAATTCGGTCAAACTCGGTCAAACTCGGTCAACTCGGAGCTAGGCGGCTGGCAAACTCGGTCTAACTTGGTCAACAGTTCCTCTTGTTGCTTTTGATTTTGTGTTTGAACTAGTATTTTAAGTCTTGAACAATTTTATTAGTGTTTCTAAACACATGTTTTGGGTATGAACAATTATGTTTATATTTGAGTTTTTATTAACATATAGTTTATATAATTTTAAAATCTAAATATAAAAAATTCCAATCCGAGTACTCCCCGCCTAGGCCGAGTACTCGCTACTCCCCGCCTACTGCCCGGCTCCCGCCTAGTGAGTTCTGCAACCATGGTATAAAAGTTCATATTAACAAAGGAAAAAATCAATGTTTACTTCTTACGAACTAAAATAGATGTTTTTCTGCATAGCTATGTACTTTTTGTCTTTTTTATTAAAACAGAGTTGTCCAAGTAAATACAAAGAGATCACAAAATCAATGCTTACAGAAAACATATTCTTCTGTGTATAGCTATGTATCTTTTTTATTATATCACTAATTTACTACTGCTCATAACCGATGCTTAATGCTCGAAACAGAGCTATGTACTTTAATATATATATACATATATATGAATTCTTATTTGGTTTTCTCGGATTATTAGGTTTATACTATAGTAACCAAAACCAATCCAAAATCCATAACAATTATTAGGTTTCCGTCCAATCCAATCCGAAAATATCCTAACCAAATAGTCCAATCCGAATTTCTGTTGGATAGTTCAGTTTAATCCGAATAGTGAACACCCCTAACTCAATGGTTAAATGACCTTCATGCAAACCCTTCCTTATGAAAAGAAAATTCGATCAGTACTTTATTCAAACTTTGTGAACTCTGATTAGGAAAAATGAAGCAAAAACCAGATAGATGATAGACTACATATATTATTAAATTTGATTAATAACATAAGATTACATGTCTAGTTTCCTAATATAAAGAAGATTTTATCAGCCTGTAAAATACATACGTGGAGCAGGGCATAATCTGTTAACATTAAGAAATAAAAAAAACTTCACATGGACAGATCGACAACGCTCAAATATGCACAAGACGGCTCACCTTAAACTGCAACAAAATGCAGTTTTCAGAAAGGCTTGACTTACAGTGTTGCTCTAAAAGCCCAACATGCAACACAACGTACAGCAGAACAGGATTTATTTTTCTTTTTAAAACATGAAAGAAGGAAAGAAAAGGTTAAGATGTAATACCCTATGAATATTTGACTATCCCAATAATAATCCCATAACAGTTAGACCCCACATGTTGAAGGGATATATTATCATGAGAACAGAAAGGTGAATATACTTCATGGATATGTAAGTGTGAGTGTGTGACTACACATCAATCCAGATCTTACCAAGACCACTTTCCTTTAACGATTTGTTCGTTCAGGTAGACAACAGCATGCTCCCTCCGGGCTCGTTTATCAGCCACATGTGTTTTACATGGAATAATGCATGCCTAGAAAAGTTTCATCACATATCACTTATATTGAATCGTTACTGATGTTACAATATGACTTCAAACAAGAGATCAATTTAATTGACCTTATAAGCCTCCCGTGGCATCACACACGCAAGGCATACACAACGTTGGACCGTATGAAAAGATTAATTCGGACAGGGCTAATTGCATAAAAGGTAACTTACCTAGGTCTGATTTATGTTTTGAGGTACCAACTTATTTTGGGCCAGAAAAATAAATCAAAATTTTCAAAACAATGAAAGTTTAGGTATTTACCTAGGTAACCAGTTCAAGGCACGACATCAGCGCCATGTCGCCATGTCGCCATGTTAAAAAGAAAAGGTCAACATGGTCAAAAGGTACCAACATGTCAGCTGTCACGTAACCATTTCAGCCCGTTACCAGGTCAGATAACCTTTAATCGAAATTGTTAGAAGTCAGTCACCTTAAATCAGAATGTTTAAAATGTTGATGATTGTTCCTGGCCTAAAAACTGGTCACCCTTTTATGCAATTAGCGCTTTCAGATAACAATATTTCAATAATAATATAAATGAAATCATGAAATAGAATCCAGAACTTCTAAACAATGATCCAAACCAATATCTGCAGATCTGGATTAGATTAAAGTGAAAAAAAGAGGAATAAGCCTTCTAAGAACTTTAAGTTTCACAAATCATAGATTACTGACCCTGCAGAAGACAATAGCTGCAAGCTCCAGCAAACTAGATTGTGAGTTTGTCAAGGTACCTCGCTTATCATCTCTGGTTGTATCATTCCTACATTAAGTGCAGTATATTGACCATGAATAAATTTTCAGTAGATGGAAAATTCAACCCATCCTAGAAATGGGTTATTCGGGTTATATTTTACCTGTAACGGGTCAAACAGGTCTAAACAGACCCGAAGTGTATTTAGATGCTTTCAAGCTTTAAATGGCTTCATTAAAATTTGATAAATATCTTAGTGACATAGTCTCCAGGTAATTTTATATAATAGTTAATAAATTTTACATACATACATATATATATATATATATATTTATATATATATATATATATCAATTTTAATTAGAAAAAGTGACAAAAAAGATTGTGGATGAGGCCTTTTAACATTAAAGATTATCCGTCTTGACAATCAACCCGCACAAACCGCCCATTTTGTCACCTCAGCTAAAATGATGGTGATGACAAAGTACTTAGAAACATAACCCACCATGGCAGACTGGTAGTTGAAGTGCCAATTTGATCAAGTTCCTTTCCAATTATATCCAAAAGTTGTTCCAGTAAAATACTTCCATCAGTAGCCCCTCTTGCTAATTTCAACTGTAACCTGGCGTATAAAACAAGTGCATCCTGTCGAATAACAAGAGAATCACGGATTTATTTCAGAGTTGTATGCGCTACTATAAATGAAATCATAAAAATAATTAAACCACCTTCAGACCGCGATCATGGGTCGTTACCCAAACACGAAAAAGATATTGATGTACAGCATCATGAATTTCTAAGGATTGAACGCCCATATTTGGACCATCCCTTATAAAATATGTATTAATACACTCAACCAATTTGCGCAAAACCTTCCCCTCGTCCCTGAAAATAACACAAAATTAAGTGTTGTGCTATGGGGTGTGCAACGATACAAACCCGAATCGGGATGGTACCAGAAGTTTGAGAATACTGGAACCCAAAAACCAGACTGTATGGTTCAGCCTCTTTTTAGAACCGGTTCGGTCCCAAACAGGACTCGAACTTTGCGCTAGTGATTCAAGCCTAATTCCTTCCTAAACAACATAGTTTCATCAAAGTAATTGTCAAAAAAATCCAGTTGTAGAGAGACCAGACCAAGAACCAGTTTTTTGCTATAGCCAAAACCAAGAGCCTGACCAACAGACCAAGTATACCAGTTCAGGTCCGGTACAGAATGGTTTAGTTCAGATCCCATTTTACAGTTCTATCCTGAGTTCCAAACACTCCTAGTGGTATGAACATTTTGTTGAGAAAAAATTGTCAATCCCAAAGGCCCAAACAGAAAAAATTTGAAGAAGTTTTGATCATCCATTCTATTTACCTTAATATAGAGAAAATTTCAACAAAACCTTTTGTTATTCCTTCGCGAAGATCGTCTGGAAAATCTCCAGGCGGACTATCAAGAAGTGAATGAAGGGTGAGGATGCTCCGAAAGACTTCCTCCTTGGGATTTGCTTGTCCATAATTGCGTTCACTCAAGCTTGTCTCGACCTTTCCCATGTACAGAAGCACCAGACCTTGCAAATCGTGATAAATGATGAGATAAACTTCAAAAGAAATTGTTTCTGAAATATATGATAGACCTTTTAGGCCCTTTAGGTGCTAGTTATACAGGTACTCACTAGAGTACACACGCTTCCTCAAGTGAAACTGAAGGTGTTTAACTGCCAAAAGATGCCGCAGAATAATTCCATACTCCGACTGGAAACTTGGTACATCCTTTAAAATATCCCATATATGGTTGAAAAGTAATTTTGCCACAGGTAGAAGATGCAGACTCTTACCTGTTAACAGATACATAAAACTTTATGATTTTATTAAATGCAACGTACTTGATAGTGTAGTGTAAAGTGAATTTATGTTATAAATCCTACAATTGCAGAAATCTAATGAAGCTTGAAGTACAATTGCAGAAATCTAATGAAACTCGAAGTACTGCGCTTCAATTTTCTCTTATTTTACACTAAGATTCAATCTTTTTCCCACTTCAGTCAATCTAGATCCAAGCGTGAGCTAAGCTTGCAAGAAAACATGTATTGTTGAATGAACAGTTGAGTTATCAAATTACAACATCGACAACCTATCAGACTTTCTTTATCAACATGATGTTATAAAATTTCATGCGAGGTGTCAAGTTGATTTATGTCTGGTGCCAGAATTAGAATTTTGGAAGTGAGTTATTTCAGAGACCATTAGTGTAAGAAGAAATACGTGAAAACCAAGAGAAGGGGGGTCAGGCCAAATGATGGTACACAAGCATGTATAACAGTATAAGCTCACTTTGTGAAAAAGATTCGATATTAGTGTCATGGTGGCACTACCCCCGGCCAAATAATGGTATACATGCATGTTTATTCCTTTTCTAATGAACTTTACCAAAAAACATACCATCTTCAGATCGCTGTACAACAATTCTAAGAGTCTTGGCAAATGCCAGTTTTGGCAGGCGCTTCTTGCTTGCATATACCTCCAACGATATTGCGTTAGTGAGCAGTTTAACAAGAAAGGGCCACGTTTCAGCTGCAACGAAAATTTAAAAAAAACAACACTCAGCTTGCATTGTAAAGTCTCAATACATACAGCACAACGTATGTCTCATGTGTTCATGGAACTGATAGACATCCAATACTCGCTGAAATCAAACTTCTATTCATTTCATTTCAGAGTTTCCAGAAATCCAAAGGCAGATGATCTTCTGCTTTTGATGGAGATCCTGTTAAACTAATAACTTTTATTTATAAAATTATTCCATCCAGTTGCTAATGCTGTTCATGAATCAGAAGCTTCCTAGTATCTCATAACGTATATCCAGGTCATTCAACAAAATTGCCGGTGCATAATTCATCTTACCATGTGGTACCTCATGAGGTTTGAGCATTGACGTATTCCGCCCTAAATATCTACAAAATTCAATCAACCTTTCTCCTTCTAGCCATGTATTCAACAGTTTAATCCCTTCCTGAATTCAAAAAACAAATATCACGGTAACCAAGTATTCAATTACACAAATGAATTTGATAAGCGTCATTTATGTTTAAGTTCCACTTCTACTGCTCGATCAGAAACGAATTGAAGAACAAAATGAATGATCGAAAGGGAATTTACTTCACGAGCTTTAGCTTTATCAGATGAAAGCTTTGAGACGATCTCTTGGACATCTCTTGATGTGACCATCGCGTTAGAATAGACGAACCCAAACGATTCGAAAGGAATTCGAATGTGAGCCCTGATGATTTTGAAGATAGCTAGGGTTTACTGTGAGTGATATGTGGGTCTAGGCGGGAGAGTAACGCCCTGTTCTCGACTTTTTTTTAGGGGAAAGGAAAGGATTTGAAAGGAAATGTACCTAAAAGGTGTTTTTGAGTTTCATTTAAGGAGGGAAAGGAAAGGAAAAGGAGGGATTTGGAGGGGAAGCTTAGGCTTAATTTGTTTAAAAATCTTTACTCCCAATTTTGGGATTATTTGGAAGGAAAGAATTTCCTTTCCTCTCCTTTCCTTTCCTCCCCATATTAAACTCGAGAATAGGGCGTAAGGGTCGTTTGCTTTTCTAGAAAATGTCTTAATACATCTTAATCTGAATCAATAAGAGGTATTAAGATGTAAGGGCTGTTTGTTTTTTCTTTTC
>JAUEJL010072424.1:0-16399 GCA_032274825.1 Drosophyllum lusitanicum | reverse complement strand
TGGACGGCTAAGATTGGTTCTCGCAGTTCTCGTACGAAAAACAGTTCTCGTTTGAACTTTTGCCTATATATATATATTACCACTTGAATGACCAAGATTGGTTCTCGCAATTTTCGTACGAAAAACAGTTCTCGTTTGAACCCTCTCATATATATATAACACACTCGAAAAGATTAAAGATCAAATCAAGTCGTTATAAACTCGACTTCGATTTGTCATATATGTCGATCTTGTTTCTACAATCACACTAGAGCTCAAAATCGGAATTCAATTTTAAGAAAACTTTAATTGCTTAAAAATGTATCTCTAACTTCGATTCCTTATGAAGTTAATTGCACCGAGAATAATAAAAATAATAGAGAAATAATATATTTTTCTAATATTTTTTCTTAATTATTCTCTTACTAATAAGATTAACATAAATATTAAAATAAATAAAAAATAATAAAAAATATTAATAAATTTCACATGTTATCTTGTAATAAATAAAACGACGAATTAAAAAAATAGTAAAATAATATACTTTACTTTTTTTATAATAATAATAATAATAATGTTCGAGATAAAACATTTCAAATAATTACCGAAATAAAGTTAGCCCCTGAAGCGAAGGTTCAGAGCTTCTCACGTTGCCGGCCTAGGTTTCCAAGTAACATTAAACCAACATTCGACACGAAACACCCACGTGTCCTTCTCTCACGACATGCAACCATTGCATGACAAGCAGCTCTCATCACACGTGACACTCTTCTTCCACCACGTGCACACTCCACCGCCACCTCCTCCCCTTTAATATCACCACCTCCATCTCCTTCAATCCTCCACAGCAACAATTATCTTAATTTCCCAATCGATCAATCGTTCCATTTTCATCAGCGTGAAATATGACTGACATCCATCAAACCTACAACCCACAACACCAGCAGTATGGCGGGGGCGGGGGCGTATCGCAGTACTACGGCCAGCATCAGCAGCACCAAGCCTCCCCTCGAGCTCACCAAGCTGTAAAGGCTGCTACGGCCGCCACGGCTGGCGGCTCGCTCCTCATTCTCTCGGGTCTCACCCTTGCTGGGACCGTTATTGCACTGACGGTCGCTACCCCGCTGCTGGTGATATTCAGCCCCGTGCTCGTCCCGGCGACGATCACCGTGTTTCTTCTGGCAATGGGGTTTCTAACGTCGGGAGGATTCGGGGTGGCGGCAGTGACAGTGTTGTCGTGGATTTACAGGTACGCGACAGGCGGACATCCACCTGGTGCGGACACCCTGGACGAAGCTAGGGATAAATTGGGGTACAAGGCAAGGGAGATGAAGGGTAGGGCAGAGCAGGCCACCGGAATGGGCGGGCACCACCAAAGAGCTGATATGTGAGGAGGTGCAGGAAGGAAGTGGTTGATCATCTAAATCATGTCCATTTTAATTTATTTGGTTTTTTTTAATGATTTTGTTTTGTGTTTTTTGTGTGTACGTTTTGTGGTTTCTGTAATATGTTGATGTAATAATAAATATATGCGCGCGTTTAGTCGTGAAATTAAGGTTTTAATAAAGATGTAGTGACAGCTAGCGTAATAAAAAAGTTGGAACTTGGCCTGCAGGGGTGGATGTGGATGTTAGTTATAGTTATAGTTAATGGGCTAGTCGATTAATGTAGCTCCATCGACCATCTACGTACGTACGTTCTTCCTGTTTGGCTTCATCGCTTCGTCTCGATCTGGTTCATCATGTTTATTTGTTCTCGAGTTCCAATTTCTTCTTGAATTTTTTTTAAGGCCATTAATTTATTTTTTATTTTAATCTATTACAATATATACACACACACACACTAATATAAATTTACCTGGAACCTCAATATCAAGTCATCCAAATCACACATCAATACATTTTCGAGACACAATTACACACTTTTGGGGAGAGATTAACAAAATAAGTGAAGTTCGATACATTTTGAAAAAGACCGTCGCGTCGGAATTATTATTTTGATACTAGCTAGCTCTTCTCACAAACTTCCCTTCTCTTTCATAGTTTTTACACGCAATTTACTACCACAATCATTTTCAAGTTGACGAAGTCCAACCGTCACAACAATACTATCCTATGTTCGCCGCAACCTAACTTACGTATCCACCACCACGATACGGGTATCCACAAGTGTATCCTCCCACTCAACTTTTTTTGTACAATGAATTTTGATCGACTCAAATTATGTTCAAGAAATATAAGGTCAATATATCCGACACACCCAAGGAGGTCCCGACTCGATGTAATAAGAGTGGGAGAGGAAAGAATTGGCGCAAAAGTGGACTGCCGCCGAAGAAATTGCCTTGGCTAAAGGTTGGATCAATATATGCGTGAGCAAAAATTCTTAAAAAAGAGAGCTATTTCGACATCGAGTCACGGAATAATTTTCACAAAAAGATGGGAAGAGATGTGCATCGAAACTACCATCAATAACTAAAAGTGGGGCGATATGAGAAAAAAAAGTGATCCCTATTAGAGCATGAGGAGTACGTATGCTTAAGCATGTAATGCTTCAAGCCACATCAATATAACCCGGTCACTTCATGCTTGAAACATGCGTAAACCCTAAAATACACATGTTTTATAAACTTCAAAGGTTTTTTTTTAAATAATTTCTCATCTCTCTCCTCCTTCCCATTTCTCTCTACCCACGCTTCGATACCAAGAAGGTGGGGTGGGTGTTTGGCAATGGTACCACATGATAGGCACATACCAACTAAGCATGCTGAGACTATACTTAAACCACTCGGCATGCTCTTAGTAGCATCGGGAATTATCTGACGTAACAACATAAAAGTGGTTACAGTGGCAGATATTTTGAAACTTGCATATGTACAACATTGAAACTTGAACAAAGGCAATGCATTTGGTCATCTACATTCGATGTGCTCAAACATGGACTTTAATAGTATCTTTTTCAATTAGTAGTAATTTCGTGTTTTTATTTAAAATATTTAACATATTTCAAGTTTTAAATTTCGTATTTTATTAATATTTGGTATATACTATTTTAAGTAAGAAAGTGTGAAAAAGATTAGAGTTGAAATATGACCACTGCCAAGGATTGAAAGATAGAAGACGGAAGTAACGTGACACAAATATGGCAGAAATATGAAAAGAGTAACAGAGGACCATTCTTCTCGCTCTTAGAGCAAGTTCCTCAAGGCCGCCTTATTCAGCCGAGAATTATGGGCGTATTTCTCCATTTTTTAGCACATAAAAGATAAATACATACTCGAGTGAAGTAGAAAGATTAGCATTTAAGAAAGGCTTGCTTGGTTCCTTTATCGTTTCTAATCGGTTCGGTTCAATCACGTTACACAGCTTGTAGATTTAAACACCATACATGTACTTATATTTTCCTTGCTTATATAATGTTTCTATATAAACAATACACTCCCGAAATTGTCTAGCATCCATCGTGTTTATAATTATACTTTCATTCAGCACGGTTGTCATTCAGAGACGTGAATCAAACGCGCTAAATGCTAGAGAATACTGAATGATCCTTAATCTTAAAATTAGTTACAAGCTTTAATGACGAGTACCATAGCAGTAAGATGATAATACCTTATTTGTATGCAACAAAATTTCGTGTGTAATGCTAGGCATCAACCTAACTTGAAAATCGGTAAATGTACAGTTTATCACGACAAAACAATTAGTACAACTACAAAACCCAGAACTTTGAAGATCAGATAAATCATGTATATCCCCACAGCAAGTGGGTAAACATCAGGTCTTATACATTTGCACATTGTTAAATTATAGAAGCAAGAGACAAGTACAGGACATATATTACAGAATATTATGGGAAAAATAATGTTTGGATCACTAAATCCGAAGTGGAAAAAGGTTTACCTATCACTTTTAACAGGATCTATGTCTTGACTTTGGCTTTGACTTTGATATTGTTCCAGGATCACATTACAATTATTCAATGTTCGCGAGTCTAGAAGACCATGATTCCAAATTTTTATCATGAACAATCTCCAGCACCTGCCATAACAACTTGGTGAAGTTAGAAAAATGCAAAAACATCTATTCTTAACTAACAACAAGCTGCAACTTGAATATTGACAATTCTAACTGCAAGCTAGAGTTGCAACTTCAACCCATTTTACTTGTTAATAAGCTTATTCGGCTATCTTAGTATTTCTAATGGGTCAAACTCTCTCAGGTTGCAATTTTAACACATAAAACCTCCTAAATCATTTTACTAAAACAATTAGAGTAGGATTAAAATAATATAACTTTTTAACCATATTTGACACTAATTATTCTGAAAAAAGTTGAACTTAGACGGAGTTTCGGTCAATCTAACCCAGTTTGACCCATAAAAAAAACATACAACTTTTGGCCATTACCAAATCCACCCAAATTGCCATTTTCACACCTTTATTGCCTGTCTTGCTTACTCAAAGTTTTTGGAACTTGTGTGCAATAACCTTAAGGTCTTTGAGTTCAAAATTACAACTTTTCTTAGTCAACAAATAAACTCACACACCTGTCCCTAACGAGACTCATACTTGCAACCAAAACTTTATGCAAAAAGTATAGTGATTCTCCAAATGACTTGTACAATAAAGGATTTGATATGCACAGAGATTTGTTTCACACATTTAAAAGAGAGAATTTAGCAGTCAATCCACTGGCTTCGGGTTTCCTTCAAAAAGTTAGTCTGTCATTTAGATATAATAAATCTCAAAAGGTAGATGGAAATTATTTATCGAATATTATCATTACAAGAGCGCCCTTCATTTAGCCTTGACTAAACATGGAAAATAAGTTATATAATTAGAAACCTCAACTGTGATAACTAATAATAAACAATTCTAATCCTAATATTATAATACAATCCTTAACATAGTTTCCTCGTATAATGTTGTATAATAAGATAATACTTTTCCCCAAATGCTGTGGTCAAATCGCATTTTGTATGAGCAATGCTAAAGGCTATATAATAGAAGGTTATAGCGAAATACTAACCAGACTTTTTTATAGCTAATTCGTGAGGCTCTTGCATAATTGTAGATAAATTTTCACTTTAATAGATAAGTATTAGTATTTGTGGATAAATATAAATTTTAAGGAAGTTCCATAAATGGGAATTAGGAGAAGTAGATTTATGTATTTGATTTATCCAATAAGGATTAGATAATAAATTAGGTACCTCTTGAAAACAAACCAACCCTTTTCATTCGTTAATTTAGTATGTGAGTGCGGTTTTTTCTCATGATTCCAAACAAATGCTAATTTCTGAAACAAAATGAACTTGATGGTTTTAACAAGCACACGTATCATAAATTATACAACCATCAAAGCAGAAATAAAAATACAATCTAATAAGCTAGGGAGAGAGGGAGAGAGAGACAGGGGGGTTGGTTTACCAGAGCAATGGTGGGGCCTGGACAAGTTCCTGTCCATGTAATTTTGAAAAAGCCTCGCATGCCCATGGAATATGGCCATCTGCCAGCACCCTGAACATTATAATAAACAAACTGTAATTGCAGAGTACATTTTTTAACGGCTAAAAACACACACACTGTAATCCTACTCTTAAATCTACACCTTTGTCCACTACCGGACTAGAAAGTAGAACCCGCAACCATGGGGAACACCAAACACCTTTCCAATAGACCTGGTACCGCTAGACTACAAGCCCTTTGGTGTGATTGCAGAGTACATAATTTATTCTTTTTTTTGTCTTTTTAGCAGTGGGGGGATAATGACGGGAGATTAAATTACCGTTGCTTTCTCACAAATGAGTTCCACAAATGCATCATTTGCTTCTCATCTTTGGAAACATCAACAAAGTCATCAAGCATCTGAAAAACATGAAAAGCTCAGTTACCAATATCAGCTTAAACATTGAATAAAGCAGACGTATCTTCAAAAAAGTTGATTCTTCTCAAAGTTAGTATCCATGAACACAACTGCAATTGTAAAGGTCAGAGCAGAGCAGGACACACCCTTCTGTCTTCAAGATCAGCAACGTCGTCATCAACTTCATCTTCACTGTCCCGCTCAGCAAACACTTGCTCCAATGCCATTGGCTTTTAAGCCACAAACAATAACTACATTAGTGGATAAATCCAAAATTACTTTACCAATAGCAAAGAAAAACTAGATTATGCCTACAGGATGCAGAACAAAGAACTTGACAAGCTTGTAAACATGAAAATGAAGCATTATTTACACACATGACAAGATAGCCATATTTGATAAGGTTTTTAAAACAAAATATAGAAAGAAAGTTCTTTGTAATAAATGATAACCTGAGCTCTGTGAGAGTGAAAGAACTGGCGCTTCTGCAACAATCCTCGGCTGCAAATAAGAACATTTTTAGAGAGAGAGACAAAGAGAGAGAGAGAGAACGGTAAGTGGCTGGACGGTTAAAATATCCCATTCCTTTGTGCATCACTACTGTTTCACAAGTAGTGTTCACCAAAATGATAATATTCTGGTAGAGCGATTTGCAAAATGTACTGATTCATTATAGGAATAGTTTAAGTAGGTAGCTTCTGCTCCACAGTCTCCTGTTGGGAATCATTTATAAACTAGAGGTGACCGTTGACCCTTTTACTTATGAATGGGTTGATTTGACTTGTGTTTTAGCACAAACGGGGTCAAATGGCCCAAATCAGTCTAGTTGGGAATCATGCATACAGGTGTAACTTTCTAAATCATTTTATTCAAATATTGATAATCATTATTGTATCACATTGTTTTTGCAATCATAAGTAACACATTTATTACTTATATATAAATAACTTTAAATGGACTTGAAAGTGTAAAAAGACCTGGCCCCTATTGACCCCACTAAAAATGACCAATTTCAACCCAATGTGCCCTACCGACCATCTTGCAGCCTCTAATGTAAAGTACAAGTCAGACAATCTAAATAGCATGGTGGAAAGATGTTTAACAGAGGCTCGTAATACAGAATCCAGAAGACAAAAAGAGGGTGAAGAAAGAAAGAAAGAAATAAGAGTGTATACTTTCTAGGGTCAGATCGTTCAACAGATAATTTTCTTGTCTTTGCAAATTGTAGCATAGCTGGCGGTGCAAGGTTGCTTTCAGTCACTGATGGGATAGAATCTGGTTCAGCAAACGTGTGACATGTGGCACTTGCATCAGGACTACATGTATCCCGCTCCATGCACTCGGGTACACCTACAAGTAATCAAACACCATCAAATTAAATGGCCCTTTTTGACCTAGAAGATATTATCCTTTAAACAAGCAGTCACCTCTAAAAGAGCACCAAATTCAATTCATGCAATATATAATTGGATGAACGTTAATCAGAGACCTTATAATAATAAATAGGTCGATTTAGGTCTATGCTGTAACTTCAATGGTCAAACACATCAAGTTAAAGGATTTAACTAAAAAGGAAAAGGGTCAAATGGGTCGAAAGTCATCCATAGGGTAAATGCATAAAAAGTTAAGAAACCTCCTAAATCACTTTAGTAACAAAGGTAAGATATATTTGTAATCATGAATAGCACATTATCTATTTATATAATCCAAAGAAACAAATAAAAAACGTGTTTACGGGTCAGCCCAATCCATCTTAACCCACACCTAAATTAGCATCCATTACCAAACCTGCCAACTATACCACCTCTAGCTAAAGCAAACCAATTACAAACTTTGAAGCAGAAAAGCATACTTGAGTGATAATTTGCATGTTCATAATAATCTATTAAACAGGTTAGCAATTAAACATACAATCTGTATTGTCAATGAGCTCACTGAGAGTTGCAGACATAGCTGTATCCAATGCAAGAGGATGCACATGTTTTGCATTTTGAGTTAGGCTCTTTGCTTTCCTGCGTCTCGTGGACTTGTAGCTGTAGAAAGCGGATTCCATATAAGCCATCATACTTTGGAACTGATTGTCTGACTTGCAGAAGATTAAAAAGGTTAAAACTTACCAATAGAAAAACATTTGCTGTTTAGGATCAACACTGTCAGGAACTATCTGACAAAAAACATGTATTTACAAGAAAGTAAGTGATATTAAAATACTATAGCATTTTAGTCAACTTCAAATACAAAATGATAAAACAACAGCAAGATGCTATTAGTGATAAAACAACAGCACCACCCCAAAAACCAACAATCTTTCTCAAATTATTACTATTTAACAAAACTAGAAAAAGGTAAAAATAAAAATAGATCATCTTTTTCTCTCTTCCTTTTTTCAAGAACACCTTCTCTTCTCCCAACATCATCATCATTTCTCTCTTCCTCTACAACACACCACCTTCTTCTTCACCACACTACAAGCTTCTTGTCCACCATATTACCACCCTTCTCATCACTCTTCTGCTGAAACCGCTGCCAGCCGTGTTCCCTCCCCCTTTTCCACTTTTCTTCTGATTCCGTATTTAAGCTTTGTTAGATATTATATTTTTCTAGAGGGCTTGACTTCTCATTTTAGTTTTGTGTTTTTTATGTTTGTTATAGTGTTAGTATAATGATGATGATGACGACGACGATGATGATGATGATAATGTTATAAATATTGTTTTCTAGATATAGTCTTTTGGATTTTTCGTTAATGCTTAGATGATGATGATGATAGGTTTCGAAATTTCATTAGTGTTTCATGTGGATTTGGGTTTAGATTTGTTGGTTGTTAGATATTGGTGCTAGATTGTGAAGGTGGTGATTCAAGAACATGTTTGAAGATCTAAATAATCTTCAAGAACACTATGAAGGTTTGAATAACCTTCAAGAACATCAAGACCATTAAGAAGCAATCCATAGTTCCATACAAAAAAAAGGTAAATTAATGAAAAACTTACAGTTAACAAAATTGATGGTTTATACAAAAAGATGGCGAACATTGACCTAAAATGTCTTGAAAAAGATGATTAAATGTGGGATTCAAAAAACGAAGAACGTAAAGATGGACATGAAGATTGAGGAAGAAGAAGAAGAATGCATGAAACCACAGGGACATGTTTTAAGGGCTGAAATGATCAGAATGCCCATCAAAAGTCACAGATGATGCCCGTGATGGGGCTTAACTGCTGGATGATAACTGTATCCAAGTCATGGACCAATCCCAAAACCAAACAGTTAAGCAAGAACTCCACTTTAATTAATGAAGTAAGAGACCCAACTTTTTTAATACCTTAGGGTGAAAAACGTAATTCACTCTTATGTATAAAATTACCTTTTTTGGTCATTTATATATAACCTACTTTTATAATCAGTATTTACCAAACATTCAAACAACTGATTATCTTCTTATCACAATTTCAAACAACAAAAGCACATCCAAATACCATCTCATATAGACCGTTTATAACAGTTCATTGTCTGGTCTGATTATTCAATTATCATATAATCAGTTTCAAACTGCACATAACTGCACATCCAAACACCCTCTGAACAGAAGCTTTCCACAATTTACACATCTAACAATGCATTTGGTGTCAATAAAATATTAATGAATGGGTTGTATGCCTTTCACATACCAACAAACAATATCCTGTCAAAAACTATAGCAACAAGGAAGTCGTATGCTAACCTCAGAGCTGCATATATCAGTCCTCATAGATACAATCACGAGCTGATAATCTTCGGTAACCTGCATAAATTAGAAGTATTATGACAGTGATTATTTCAGTCAAGCACAGCAAAAATAATTTAGAGAGATTCATAAAAATTACAAACCCAAAACTCATAGTGGAAGAGATCATGAGATGAAGTCAAGTGAAATCTCAAGCCCTAAAAGACATCAGACATCCAAGAAAAAATCAAATCCTATGCAAACAATATAAGTGAAGTTTGAGTAAATGATATAGAATGAAATCAGAGGCATAACAACCTTGTAACTTGCACATTTCACCAAACAGAATGGACATGAAAAATCCTCTGTAACTGCAGGTTTAGCATGCATTTGACAAAAATAAAAGCATCAGAAATGACATTTATATAAAATGAGAAAATAAGATGGAGAAGCTTCAGCAATATATTGTGAACTTTTATTCTTTTGGCTAACCAAAAAGATATCTGTTATTATATTCAAATGGTACCTTCAGTCCTCTGCAACATATTGTTGTAATACTTGTAATTAAAAATGACATTTCCAGACCTCAACCTGCAAGTAGAACCAGACCCACATGTAACTGCAATAGCAATAATTATTGATCGTAGATATCAAATAAATATCATCTAGTAACACTCGTTCATAATAGGAAAAATCATCATATATTAGACATATATTTATATATTGTATTAGTATAAGGGCTAGAGTGAAAATATATTGTCTATATATTGTACACGTTTATTCTAATAATATACAACAGATTATTCTTCAGTTTATGATCATATAACTGCAATAGCAATACATTAATTAGGAATGCCATTCTCCACATTAACACAAAAGGAAACAACTCAACAGTGAAAAGAAGGTACCACTTAGAAGACCTAAGTGTTACACGAAAATGTTAAGTACCTCATAATACTAGGTCTAGGAATATCATTGTATGAATACACATCATAGGACGACATATTTTTTGCCCCAAATTCTTCAGCAGAAATGATGACTGGTACTTGCTGCAATATGCTCTTTGGCAACCATAATATAAAATTAAGCAGAGGGAACACAATTACTAGTTAAACTAAAAAGAAAAAAAAACATTTCTGCAATGAAGTAAAGGTTTAAGAGCAAACATACCACGGCTTCAGAATTATACGGGAAGTGAAAAGATACACATCTTCCCCTATCCAAAGAACTCAACTGCAACATATAACCCAATGGTGAGTATGAGATATGGGAACGTAGAAGATAGATAAACAGATAGATAAAATTCAGTAAAGAAACATAAACTTGAATTAAAAGACCTATTTATAGACAGCTGCCACAAGAGAAAAAAATGCCTTTAGCTTCAAATTATCAAATATTCCTAACCACTTCAGATTACGACATTTTAGTCTTACAGAAACACTTATTTGGTAAGTTGTTAATGCAATAACTTGTAGAACATATGTAATATACAATAAAATATTCATAGATTTTAACTTTCATCATTCTTTACTTGTTTCTCTAGTGTTTGTACATCACAACAGCATACCTTCATATAGCAGGACTGCATAATTACAGTTGACATCATCTCAGCTCTCCCCCCTAAACTTAATGTTGGAGATTTCTCCCAGGAAGAATGAAATAAATCCATTGGAATCTTCCCAAACAAGCAGTAACAAACATTATTCACTGACAGACACAAAATGTAGATCAGAACACAGAAAACTGAAACTAAATAAATGCTTCCATGTTTTGCATGTATGTATATGGGTATAAAAACTTAAAGTAGCTCATCACTAAAGCCCTAAAGATCAAGTAGTATGAAGATTTTCCAACTAGAGCAGATCTTACATGAGGCAGAAAACATATGGTCTTCCGTTAGGTCAATCTTTTGAGAATTTGCGGTGTCAGCTGCAATAGTAGATGAAAACTCAAAACCACAAGTTTAACACAATAATTCTTCAAATGTAACCAAAATCGGTAACATTATCATACCACAGCTAACCAACAGCACATCAAGAGAGCCGGACTTGACCTCTTTTGATAGTTTACTCATCTCAGGAAGAATAAATTTTGCTCGAGCTGCATTCGATGTCTCAGCCCCACCAAATCCAGTCAATTTATGTGCTCGTCTAAAGCAATAAACAGCAGCATTCTGTGTCTAAAGATCATTATATAAAAAAGAAGAAAAGAAAAACTAGCCATTTGGCATCAAAGAAAGAAGGCAAATGTAAGAAAATAAAGCATGAAGAGTAAATAACAGAAGGGTTCACCCAAAAGTAAAATCTATAATCACCTCCACATTTGTAGTAGAGACTGGTCTTGCCAATAACATGTACAAAGGAAAAAGGCTCTGAGTTTGCGGTCCATCGTTACTAGCACCAGATATGGATACTGATATTTGTATCCTACAATAGACAAAATCAAAGGTATCTTTTTAGATACTGTATCGGCCATAAATTACCAAGAGTATTATGAAAAATGCAAAGATTTATATGGGTTAGAACTCAAACGTCAGAATAAAGAATGTCTGGAAGCTGCGATATACTTTATTTGAGAGCAAAGTCACGAAAAAAGGGCCTTTCTCAATACATTTTACAAGAAAAAACAGGCAGAACTCCTAGAGTTAGTATATAAGTAGAAAAGTTCACTACATCCAGCATGACATGGCAATGCCAAAGGAGTAGAGTCGCCTATCAAAGTTCATCATAGTGGTATAGGAATTCCATTGACAATTAACATATCAGAAGCACCCAGCCAAAAAATTCAATAATAAATGCAAAATCTAGTCATCAGTGCATATAATTGAATTTCTTGTTGGAACTCTTGCCTTCTTTTCTGCTTCGCTTGTATTTTGTAATGCAAACATCTTTGAAGAAATGATGGCTGCAAGAAACCATCCATAGGTTAGAAACACAAAATATGTATACAAGACCCTTTATAGACATCCATGTCAGGATGTTTCAAAACTTTCATAGGTAGGATATGTCTGTTGGCATCTAGATTAAAATGTCATGTAATTTAGAGCATGCAGATTGGTGCATTTATGTTATTTCAGAACCCAAAGAAAAAGATTGCAGGCAATCTATATATCAATAATAGACTAGGATATAAATAAATATGTAAGCAACAGACAAAGAGGAAAAGAAGGTCACATTTCTAACAGCACGTCGTTGAAGAATGTTGTATAATTCTACAGGCTTGCAATAAACCGAAAGGCTTTCTTCAGCAGCAGCTTGCTCTTCGTGAGTCAAATGAACATGATCTTCATGTCGGCACATCTGATCTGAGCCTCGAGAGTATCTGCAATTGCAAACAGATTTCTTGTTCCATGAATTTGCATAAGATGGATATCTCTGTTCATTCACCCGGCAATACATTGCAAGCTTCAAAAGCACGAGGTACGCAAAAGGACAGAAAATAGATGCATACAATGTAAAGAGTATGTCTATTCCATGATTACCTAATAAGAAAAAGAAAATAAATGCAGCTATTGGAACAGAAAGTTCGAGAGGCCGGAAGAATCTCGTAGACAATCTAAAGAATTCTTAATTATACAAATGGAGTGGATAAATTAGCCAGATATGCAGAATACTGTACGTGGTTTCACGAGCAGCTATAAATATGCCAGGCATTCTTGTTAGACAGTGACAGATTGCAGCTTCATAGTTATATGCACCTCCACGCAGAAAATCTGTTTAGGCCCCTGCAGACCTGGATTAATGGCCTATGAATTAGTCCAGTTTAAAGTGAAAACTAACCATGAAGAGGAAAACTATCAAAACTTAATCAGCATGTTTTCCAACAGTTCACCTTGATGCCTTCATTTTAATTAGAATACTTTTCTTATTATCACTCTTCCTAAGTCAGCCTCCTGAAGGCCAAAGATACATTTGCCTACACTGCACTGTAACCAACATTTTCACATTCTATGATTCTATCTCCCAGTTTCTCGAGATTAATTGTACCACAATTTTCCAGTCCCAAAATCGATCTTTTAACCTTCTAGTTTTATTAATGTAAAAGTTGTTCCTGGTCGCAAATTATTCTTATAACATAATACAGAGAAACACTCTGTGCCTCTCAAAACTTCAAGTCCTAATAGATTATACAAACTGAAGCAGCATGAATACTTCCTCCGTACCAAATTATTGTCCACAGACAAAAAGAACATAGTTTAAGACAATGCAAGGTTTAATGAGTGAAAATGTCATTTTAGCCTTACATTCAATTCATCATTGACTGTAAAACATGTAATAACGGTAACTAATTCGGGTAAAATAGGAAAAGTAGCAATTAATGACAATTATTATAGGACAAACTAAAAAAGTATAGTGAACAATAATATTAGGAAGGAGGGAGTAACATTTTCAGGAGCTAACACCATTTTAAACAGAAAATGGGGCTAAAAGTTTCCATTTTGAGGCTGCTTAATTAGAAAATTAATTATCCTCTTCAAATTATGTCCAGAATTTGCCTCAAAAATTGCATTCTCGTACCTCTTAACTAAATACTCTCAAGAATAAAACACAAAATAAACAATTCCGTAATTGAAAATCAGATAGACAAATATATCTCGACCATATTCTCTGATATACTAACATTAAAAACACTGCAATAATCGAGCACAGAAATCGTTGATCAAGATCAATAAGCAAATCGATAATGTAGTAGGCTGAAATTAATCTAGAAGACCAAAATACACAACAATTGATCGAGTCAACTGAAGATTATTACCTTATATGTTGTTAAGAGCCCTAATTTTGTTTGAGAGGGTGATGAAAGGAAGTTTGGGGAGGACTGAAGCAACGGCGTGGTTTGACTTCTAGGACGGTGGTTACGTCACCAGTATTTTAAAAAGAAAAATCGTTATTGTATTTTCTACACGTTCTTTCCTGCTTTTTATCCTCTACTTTTTATTTATATTCTTTTACATATAAGTTCAAGACATATATTAAATTAGAGATATGTTCAATAAAGTTTATTTAAAAAATATAGTTCTGAAATTTTAATATTTAATCATATGTGATTCAGTATATAATCACATGTGATTTGTAAAAGCATCAATGTGAAATACGAAAATGTCACTCCGTCTAAATTTTTAAAATTTAATCTGGACCATTTATGACATTGGTCCAAATGTTAAAATTAGTCGCTTAGGACTATGAATTAATTATAGACTATATTGAACATTCTTCATTAAAATTAATTGAGAAAATTTACTACCTAAAAATATAATTTTATAATTTTCCGTTTATATATCATTATCTTTAAATGTTGGTCATTTTCAGATTAATCAATCCGAAATGACTATAAATTAGTGTACCTTTAAGAAGTCCAATTCCCCATTAAGAAGTCCAATTCCAATTTAGACTCAAGATCATACAAGATAGGGTAAGAACGAACTTACTTGGATTGATTCTTGATTTCTAGTTGTAAGCTTAATTCTTGCTTCTTGTTTTCAATTGCTCATGTACTTGTTTATTCTTTATTCTTTACTAGGTTTCAAGCCCATATAAACACAGACTAGCATGTAAGATCATCGACGTATATGTTTTTATATTTTTACATTTTGAGTAGGATAATATTTGTAAGTGTAAAAAGTGCATAGCAAGAATGTGACATTTATAATATGTTTGATATGTGTTTCATATAATGTTCTTTATATATTTACTTTATAATTTGTTTTGCATTATATGAAAAAGCGAGTTTTTAAGAACATTTCTTATATTCTTCGAACCATTGTTAATGTATATAATAAATTTGTGTTATACATTATTGTTATGTATAAGAATAATTAGTAAAGGGGTAAAAATAAATTTCAGGTTTACAGGCCTAACATTTTTAATATAAAAGTGGTTATTTCTTGATGTTTGTAGTCGGTATTAAAAGTCATTTAGTAAGAAAAGTAGGATTTTATTAAAATGATGATAATGTTTTGCTTAGTAACTTAAATGAAAAGACAAGTTGTTTAAATTGTTACTCTATTTTGTAGATTACACAACTTTATTTTTCAGCAAAGTACGACTTATAGATTGTCGTTCTTTAGGTCTAATGGATAAACCAACAACATAGCAATGAAACAAACTATCGTTCATTAAATAAATTATCTACGATAACCAACAGGATAATTAAGCAACCATGAATAGAAAAGTCCACTAAGTGGATATTGTTATACACATATTTTTAGATAGCATATGTAGCAACATGAAGGTTTAAAGTCATAAATCTGTACAAGCCCAAAAACAATAAGGTATCTAATAACTCATAATATTATTCCAAAAAGTCTAATTAATCTGATTGTAACACATGTGACTGATTATCAAGCTAACATGACATTTAAGAGTATCTAATGGTGGTTGTGTAACAAATCAAGATTGAGAACAAACCTTAGCTTTGTCTTCATTTGCTAAGATTTGTTGTAGCACCATTACCATGACCACCTTTAGACAATCAAAGTAACATAAAATCAATAAAACATCTTTAAAGAATTAAGAATTGAAGCTAAGTAATATGATTTGCAACCATGACTCTTCTATGTGTTTCCCTCGCCTTTTCTGCTACCGTGTCTTCTCTGACAAACATGACTCATATGAAAAATATTTAAGATATCCCTTCAAAAACAAAATATAACAAATCTAACAAAGTGTTGGGGAGATAATCACATCACCCTTCTAATCAACTCTGTCTATCTTAAAACATAGAATTTGATGATAACCAAACCCTACTTTCAGTATGACTTAGATAGTATTCAAACATGTGTTGTTTGAATCAGATTCATGAAAATATGCCAAGTATGGAACCATCAGCTGAGCATCAGCTGCTACTCAAA
>JAUEJL010072413.1:0-16399 GCA_032274825.1 Drosophyllum lusitanicum | reverse complement strand
AAGGCTCGGCTCGTTTCGAGCTTTTAACGATCCGAGCTCGAATAGCTCACGAGTAGCTCGGCTCATTTACATCCCTACTTTAGTCCAAATACCCTCTAAACATAGTGAATCACTGAATTTTCTTCTAATATCAATTATTATCCATACGAGGTACTGATGCACTCACCTGATTTCATGAGAGGCTTAAATGCATCCTCGTGTCTAAAAAAGAAATTTGTTAGATAAGTGTGGCCTTAAATAAAAGGAGGTGATTTGTACACATCTTTTTGCATACATAACAAAAGTATACGTTTGACTATAATACCATTGAATATACATGGGTGGAAAAAATAGTTAATAGATTTACAGGGGCATAAAAGTAATGACTGTTGTGTATGACAAAAGAATAGTGTGTAAATCACCTTTCTAAATGAAACCCATATACTCACTCACTTTTGGCTTTGTTGCCATTTGTTTACACCTGTAGGTTTGGATTAGGATTTTTAGGTCTATAAATGTCTCTCTTGGAACGATCCCAGCTTGTTGCTTGGTTCAGTACTTCTGTATTTAGTCATAAAATTAATTAGCCTGTCAATTTTTATCAACAGGTTTCCAAATGTTCGCACGTTATGTCGGGATAAAAGTAAAGTAAGTTCATACCTTTTATTTACCAATAATAAAAAGAAGCCAAATTAATAAGTTACTTTCACCTACAAAATTTGAGTAGTTTTTAGGCTTGAATGTGTAGTATGTAATACAAAATTCACCAATTTACAACATTAAAACATGAATTTGCTAGAGAAATACAAAACTTACGAATTTACAACATGAAGTTGCTAGAAAAGTGTCGAAAATTCACAATATATATTTTAGGTTTATGCTCATTGACATAGTGAGTTAGTGGCATAGGTGAGGTTTAAGCGTTGGTCACATGTCAACAATAACCGAACTTTGTTTTGTGAAAACAAGACATGGAAATGAAATATGAAAGGCTGGGTTTTTTGAAGCAATGTCGTGCTTCATATAGGTGCACGATCGCATCTTGTTGTTAGTGCACAAATAATGCATGGTCAAAGGCTTGACTATGCTTGATTTTTGTGAGGTATGTCTGTGCGCCGTAAGCTTGCACGGTCGTGCAATTCGGTAGAAACCAAAACGAATTTCTTTATTTCAAGGATTGCGGGATCAATTACTTTTGCAGTCTTTTCCAGTGTAAAGACAAAGAATTAGGGTTTACCAACAAATGCTTTTGGCATACCTAAACACACATAAACCCTCTCACCTTAGGGACTTTTGGGTGCATTCGGTTCAAGAGAACAATAGTACTTGCGGTTGGTGTCTACTATCAAACATCTTTGATTATATATTTACTTCGGTTGATGAAAAGCATTAATACTCGCCATTTGTGTTTGTTATCAAGCATCTTTGAGTATATATTTACTTAGGTTGAAGAGAACAATAATACTCGTAATATGAGTTAGACAACATTCAGGCAATCTAAAATAAAGTTGAAGCAACCTCAAAATAAATTTAATTTTAAAATTCACATAATCCCAAATACTAAAATATACTTGTACCAAAAGCATAGAAAAGAGTTCTTGATAAGACGCACGCTATCGGGTAAAAATATTTGTTCTAGAGTCTCTCTATGTGGCGGCCAAGTCCCATCAATATATTCTTTTTAATGTATACTAGCTTAATACCTCGTGTATAAACATGAGATTATTGATGTAAATTTAAACATTTATGATGTAAAATTTTAAATATACAGTAAATTCATATATCGATAACAAATCAATAAATATCCATGAAAATCGGAAGATAAAGAAAGAAAATTGATATTCATAAATTTGCGCCGATAGTTGTTAGTGTAGTTATGAATTGACATGGGATCCGATACGGTGAAAATTGCCAAATAGATTTGCGATAATAGTCGTCGAATCAAAACCTAAGTTTTGTTGAAGAATTATTTTGAATGACATTAGATTTGATTAAGAAGACAGATAATCAATTTCGGCTTAAAATTCGCGTTCAACTCAAAATTCACGGCTTAAGGACTTTGACGTAAAAAATTCTTCATTTGTTAGCCATTTTAGAAAATAAATTTGAAGCTATATGTGAAATAGAGGGTTTTAATTGATGGAAAATATTCTAAAAATAATTTAATTATGTCATAAGTCTTTTCCTTTAATATATATTAAATAAATATTACGGGTCTCTCATAATAATGTATGAAATTTTGTGAATGACAATAAACTACAAAAATAGTTTTTGGAGATAAATAAGCTGATATGACATGAGACGATACTGTTATAATATGAATAACGAAACTTTAATTTTAAACTTTGAAAGACCAAACTTTGATTTTTGAAGGATATTTGTACGACAGGGTATATGCCTAATGGGCATGATCGTCAGGCCCCCGGTCATGAGCCCCCTCACACTTAGGGTTTTCAAAATAATCCGAATCCAAAAAATTTTGGATTAGGATTCGGATAGTGATTTTTTAAAATTTCGTATATCCAATATCCAGAAAATATTTTTTTATTTTTATATTGTTTATTTATTTGATTTTTTTAACATATATAATTTTATATACATGTATTTTTCGTTTTGAAACATATTTGAGCTATTTTTTGTGATTAAAGTTTAAAATATGGTTATTTAGCAATTATATTTTAATTTTTTTATATAAAATATATGTGTTTTTGAAATTTTTAGATATTTTGGATATCCGAATCTGAAATTTCGGATACGAATTCAGATATTGAAAACCAACTATCCGAATTTTCAGATATCCGGTTTTGAACACCCCTACTCTCCCTTGTACAATTTATTAATTATCTTTGTAGTTAATTACATATTTGGTCCTTGAGATATGTCACTTATTACAGTCCCTACATTACGTGAAAGTCCCTACTATTTAGATTTTGTTTTACTGATAGTCGCTAATCACTTGAAAAGACGATAATACCATTTTCATTTCAATTTATTCTTTTATCTTAAGTTTATTTATTTAAATATTGTTAAGTTATATTAAAATAATATAACAAATGTTAATTATAACTTCTACCACGACTAATAGTTTCTACCCATTTGTTTATCATCACCACCACCAACCACTGTTAACCACCCAACCACCACCAAAAACTAGCAAGAATACCACCACAGGTACGATTGTTAGGGGAAGAGGAGATTTGCAAATCAAATGAAGAACAAGAACCCCAAGAAATCGAATGAAGAACAAGATCAAGAACACCAAGAAATCCCAAATCGGAACCCGACACCAAAAATCGTAACACACACCAAGAAATCGAATGAAGAACAAGATCCGGAAAATCGCATCAACAAATCGATGGTTACTAAAATCAAGAATAAGATTTTAACTGCTACCCAAATCAAGAACAAGATCCAAAAGAGAGGGGGGGGGGACGCGACTAAAAATCCCTAATCGCATGAACAAACCCTAAGTTGAAACGTGGTTGTGGTGGTGATGATGCGACAGTGGTGATGATTCAGCTATGGTCATAGCAAGGGGAGGAGAAACCCTAAAGCTTGGCCCTTGCACATCACCAATCCGAAAATTGCATGTTCAGGGGGAAAACATGAAAATTGAACAGAAAGCAAGGGGAATGGCGGTGGAGGGGGAGGGGAGGGATGATCTCATGACCAACAATGGTGGGGACAGTAGGTTGTCTTCTCCTACGAGGGTGAGACGGTGCTAAAAAGGGGAGGGGCAGAGGTTTCTAGTTTCTATAAGTTAGAGAGAGAAGAGAGGGGTGGGGTGGGGTTTGGTATATATATTAATGTATATGATTATTTATTAGTATTTATAGTAATTTTAAATTATTTAGAATTAAGAATAATAATAAAAAAAAGAAACCAAGAGTATCATAGTCATTTCAATAGAAAAAGTAAAGATATTTTAGTTTTTTAGTTGGATCAGGGATCGTCAGTAAGATAATAAGTAAGATATCTTAACGAACAAATGTGTATTTAACTCTTATCTTTGTTTAATGGGTTTTTGGGCGAGCGTAATAGTTTAATTGAGTAAAGGTTGATATGAAAAGTGAAAACTATGTAATTACCGATATGTGATGGTATCAACCCTTCTGTCAAATGTCCAAACAAGTCTACTAACGTGGGAAGGAGCACGTGGAGAGCACAAACCGGGTAGATGAAACCCGATTCGAACCCCGGGTTATCTCTCCTCAACTGACTCGTTTAATTAACTTATCAATCAAAAGTTTATAATTAATAAATTAATTAATAAACTAAAATTTTAAATTAGTAACTACGACCCACATGAGTTGGTGGCCTGTTCTTCACACTCTAAGCGCATCGATTCTGTTTTTAAGCATTAAAATCATTATTATTCAAATCAAATCAAGCATAAGATTGTTCTAATCTTATTGATGATTAATATTATAAGTTTTTTAATAACGATCTCTTTTGTTTTCGTATTTGTTTATGCTTTTATTCCATTTTTTAGCATTTAAATTTTTGTATTTTATTGGGTGGATGGATGAAATACGCGGTGTTCTTAGATTGATTCTATTTATACGTCTTTCTCTCATTCCAATCTTCTGTGTTTTTTGTCCACCCTTGTCAAATTCTTCTTTTTCGTCGTTTTCCGTTCGTATTCCTTTGGATTCTTCGTTTTTCTGTGTATGTTATTGCAGTGACTCTGCCAAGGATTTCACATGGCGATCAATATCATCAATGACGGAGATAGATCGCCTCGAATCGTATTGCGTGAGCCAACCGGATCAACGACGGAGGTTCGTCGGTTTTTTCTCTCCGATAATGCGTTTCCCTTTGTAATTAATTACAGAGTTTTTGATTTTATATGTTTTAGTGGTTTATTTCCGTTTATTTGAACTGTTTCTGAAATTTTTTTATTGCAAGTGTTTGATCGCTTGGTGCACCATTAAACTTCCTGTCCGATAGCATTGTTGTTTTGAGTTGTGATTTTGGTTCCGCGAATGATCTTAGGGATTGTGTGAAACTTCGATTCATGATCTCCAACTATTGGGGAAATTATAAATGATTTTAGAGGGAGAAAGATGAGATTCATATTGCAAATTTCTGACGATCAGTTTACTCATTTTTCAATTGTAATGAAATACTTTGCAATGACGGCATGTATTTACATCTCAAAGTTGTAGGGATTGAGTACAACATTGAAGCTAGCTTCCTTTACTTTCTAGTTACTTCTTTACTAGAGATTTACATGTCATATACCGCATTTTTACTCCATTGCAGAATAAGTATTTGCAAAGCATCATCACAGTTTGTTACTTTGATGAAATTAGAAGGGACTTCACTGGTTAATGATTTGGATTTAATGTTTTTCTTTCACTTAGGTGCTCTTGTATGGGGGCCAGGTTGTTTCTTGGAAGAATGAACGGAGAGAGGAGCTACTTTTCATGAGCAGTAAGGTGGACCAGTTATGTTTATTATTTTGAAGATGGTTAAATGTCATACTTGCAAGAATTTGAATTCATGCATATGTGGTCATCATGGTGTTGATCTATTTGTACATTTCACTCGCTTCATTTGTTTAAGTGCTTCTATATCTGAACTTTCATCGCATTAAGTAGGTCTCACAATGACATATTCGTTTAATTATGTATATATGGTAAATCACCAAAGAAATAGGAAATTAAACACTACAACAAAAATCTGGAACTATTTGAGGTAGGAACACTGTTATTTGTCAAGTAGTGATTAAGAGAGATATTTTGAACGATTTTATTCATGCTTTAGAGAATGAAGCACACTTTTAGGCTGCACTTTCACAGTTAACATTCTAATGATCTGATCGTGTTTAAGAAACTGTAACTGACAACGGCTTTGTAAGTATTCTGCATGAGGTGTATAGCATCCAAAGAATTATGCTTACAGGTACTTGGGATCGATTTTAGCATAAGACTGTGCAAGTGGATGTTGGTTATAAGATAAGAGTTGAGTTTAGGAGGTAGAGATATGCAGTCGGTCAGTTGATCTGTGACCATAGATTATTATTCTACTTGATGGATATGTTATGTTGAAAAGAATAATGCCAACTATCCTACTCAGGTCTTGTGTAGATATTGTTTGATATCAATTACCAAAAAGTACTGTGTTATTTTGTCCCTCTCTTCCTTTTTTCAAGATTGCATTATGATCGTGGGGGCATGCTCTGTTTGCAGGCTGTTACAAGACCACCCAAACCCATACGAGGAGGCATACCCATTTGCTTTCCTCAGGTCTGCATCTAATAGGGCCTTATATAAATTTTAACTGTCTACATGATGGAATTATAAACTGGAATTGCATATTATAGGTTGCGAATTTTGGTACACTGGAGCAGCATGGGTTTGCCAGGAACAGGTTATGGTCGTTAGATGATGATCCTTCTCCTTTGCCTCCAGCTAACAATCAATCAACAGTAGATCTTGTATTGAAATCAACAGAAGAGGATCTGCATACATGGCCATATAGGTACTTCTTTGATTTATTTAAAATACAGGGTTAAATTTGGGCCCTTTTGCTGATTATTTAGCTGAACAATCATACTGAATTGGGACCTAAATACTTCCTTGTACATGGATTTCTTCTAGATTTGAGTTGCGGCTTCGTGTTAGTGTTGGTGTTGACAAGCTCACTTTGATCCCTCGTGTGAGAAATGTCGATAACAAAGCATTCTCATTTACTATTGCGCTGCGTAATTACTTTTCTGTATCAGATGTCAGGTTTGCCATATCCAACTTGTAGTACTTACTGTTTCAAACTGATCATCCAAATAAAGTAGCATCAATTATTATAACTGATAGCCTAAACATTACTGTAAACCACTTTATGTTGCATTTTATATCTTGGATGCACTATCTGAGTTGGAACTTGCTTGTATATTTGGGTCATGGTTAGTGGTGGCAAGATGGTGGGTTGGGTAATGGCTCCAAACAGTTCCAGTTGAAACGGGCCTTTTTTAATAAACATGGAAACAAGATGGATCGAGTTGGACCACTAGCACTTTTTGTTTACTCTCTTAATTATTAATGCATTAATTATGATTTTAAAAGCAATATATTTACAACAATAATCAGAATCTTTGTGTAAAGATGGTTTAGGAGGCTGTATGCATTACCTCTTTGTTTTGCTTGACCCATTTCTCTTTTAGCTTTCTTATTATATTTGAGACATTTGAGATAAAACACAACCCAATCAAATTGTTTCGTAAGTAAATAGGTTGTAATTGCCACCTCGATCCATACTTAATGCAATGCTGGTAGATGCTTTATCTGTTATTTTCTTAATATACTGGTTCCCTAATGTAGTTTAATTTGCAGTGAAGTACGTGTTGAGGGCTTGGAGACACTGGACTATCTTGACAATTTGTTAAAGAGAGAAAGGTACACAGAGCAGGCAGATGCCATTACCTTTGATGGTGAGGTAGGATTTTGTGTCCGCTATTAGCCAATTTTGTTAAGTTTGTAATGTCCTTATTAGATGTGGCCATTTTGATCCATTTATACAAGTGGTCGATTTTGGTTATGTTTAAAATCTCACAATTCCAATGGGTTAAGCTTCAAGATTTGACTAAAAAGGCTACAGGACAAACAAGCTGAAATGCATCAAAAACCTGTCCAAATGTATAAACTGAAATGCATCAAAAATCTGTCCAAATGTATAAAATCTCCCAAGTCTCTTTCTTAATAAAAGTTTACATCATTATGGTAACAATGTAGCTTTTGTAATCAATTCAAACCATTAATAATTTTTTCAAAATTCAAGAATATATAATAGAAGGTTTCTGTGGGTCGGTCCAACCTTCCCCCTCCCACCCATTTTACCACCCATAGTTCTGATGAGCAACATGTTTAGAACAAGATATTACAGTTGAAAATTTCATCACCTTTTCTTCAATGGATTTGCTTATTTGTCTCTAGTTATCCAAGTGTCATTACCATAACATGTTCTTTCTTTAGATTGATCGAGTTTACCTCAGCACACCTACTAAGATTGCTGTAATAGACCATGAGAGAAAGAGGACAATCGTCCTACGTAAAGAAGGCATGGTGGATGCAGGTTTTCATCATATTCTGATTTCAATGTTGATTTGTAAATTTCTTTCTAAATTTAAGGTTAATTGTATATAGAGGTAACAGATTTCGTTCCAATCTTTATTTAAGGTAACCTCTACATGTTATATGGTCAATGTGCTGACATGGCAAATGACATATGACGGTAACTTCAAAATGTTGGCTCTTTTTCCATGGTACTGTTTGGTAAGGCTTAACAAAAAGAAGACCAAAATTTTTAAAAAAAATTGAAATTTAAAATGATTTTTACGGTTCAAAGATGGTTACCCACAATAGAAATTGGCCCAAAGTTAATTTGCCTTATTAAGTTTTTATACAATTAACCCCTCAAATTAGGGGCATAACATATTAACATGCCTTGCACTTTGCAGTTGTGTGGAATCCTTGGGACAAAAAGGCAAAAGCAATTCCAGATTTGGGTGATGAAGACTACAAAACCATGCTATGCCTGGATGCTGCATCAATTGAAAACCCGATAACCTTAAAACCGTGTGAAGAGTGGAAAGGTCGTCAAGAGCTGTCTACTGTGTCCTCCAGTTATTTCAGCGGCCAGCTGGATCCACGCAAGGTTCTTAATGGCTTACGCTAATATCATCCATTCGGCTGTTACACCAGGTTTTCTAATTTCATGTCTTATATGAAATTAATTTGGTATCAGCATTCTTTAGAGGGAGAATACATACATATATAAATGGAAAAAATGTTTCCTAGTTGTATATCATCTTATTTTTTCCAGATAATGCTATGATCTTGCATTTTTGTTGGCAGCTGATCTACTAGAAACCCTCTTCTCAGATAAAATTGGTTTGATTAGATCATATTATTGCTGGTTCTTGTGTGACAACTTATAAAAAGTTGTGCATATAGTCAAATTTAAAAGCATATAAGTTGATGCTCTTTTGCATACACAGGTCATGGAGACTATAGATGCGTGTACGACGTCAAAAACTTGATAGTTAAAGTATATGACTAAATCCACATCCGAAATTATTATTCGAAACCTTAGCATTAAAAAACTTGAAATTTGTAAACTCAAACAATAAACAGATAATTAAAACACAATATAATGCAAGTAAATCTATCATGCATATAGTAGAAATACTTCTATTGCTAATCAATTCTTGTTATTCTATTATTATGAAGGTGAATATGTGGTCAGGAACAATCTACTTGTAGTTACATAATGGTAAGACACATTTTCGTACAACCTTCAAAAATGTAATGCAAGTCAATTTACGATTCATCTTTAGACACAATTTGCAATTGCGTTCTTTCAAAGATTTATGATTCTCAATTTGCGATTTAGGGAAATCTCACTAAGAGACTCAACCCATTTCCATTTACAGTACAATCCACAATAACTTGGTTTTCGATTTTGCCTAAATCGTGATTCACGTTTTCCTTAAGTCCTGATTTGCGATTTGTAACACTTGTGTTTTTCCATTTTCTCTTTTCGACCGATGACCGATCATTGATTTATGATTTACGATTTCTTTCATGTCACTATTTTCAATTGGTTTATCCTCATATTTGATTTACGATTATTGGTTACACACCCCCCAAGAACATTTCCGACTCAGGCATACCAGTAAACATTTCCAAAATCAAACTTCATCAAATCTTCACCAAATCATACGATTTCGATTGCATAAGATCCCTAACATCATAACAGCAATTCTCTAATGATTAATTGAAGTTTTGACAGCGTCAGATCCTAAAATCAGTTTATATATCTCGGTTACTTCATATGTTCGAACAACACTAAACTCTTCCAAATTCCCACTTAAATAGCATTAATTGTTACAAAATCTACATGTATCAACTCGTAAAAGTACAGGGAGGATTACTTGTCGTCTTCCTTCCGAAATCGCGTCAATTCAACACAATTCCGATTGAATTCGTCCTCGTCGGTTCTCGTCTCTCCCGCAAATCCCAATGAATGTCAATAACGGCTACAGTAATCAAATATTGGGCTTTGTGGCTAAATACTTTCCTAATTTCCAAACAATCACTTTTAGCCCCCCCAATGAATATCATAAATTAGACACACTCCTAGCAATTGCAATAATTCACTATTATCATTCTTATAAAAGTATTACCATCATAAAGGAAAAGGGTATTACAATACTTGTTTTGTTAGAGTTTGAATAATTGAACTTTGAAGCCTTGATTTTAGAAATAGTGAAAGACTCGTTATGTGTTTCTTATTTTGCAACTTTGTAAGAAATCAATGATTCAAATACAAACTGATTAGCAAAACAAGGAAAAATAAACTGAAATTAAGAAATACAAATTAATTATCAAAGAGTCTCATTCAAATGATAAAATCTGATCTCGTATGTGGTACACTGATTTCAAGTAACTTATTACCATCTACCAAAACTTTGTTTTTCTACTCTATAAATAAATCTTCTCACTAAAAAAAGAAAACGGTATGCAATTGCAACTCGCTAACTAAAATACAAAATCTGAAAATGCCTACAGCGTAATAAAATCACCAACTCTGAAATTACAAGATGCGAATTGTCGAAGATCGGATCATTTCATAAGAAGTGGCCTGCTGTGTTTAGGAAAAACCAAAAAATTCAGGATTGTATGATTTACAATTGTGGTTTGTTCTTGCGTTTTATCGTTTGCAAAGAACAAAAGGAGAACCAATCATCGACTTCTGATCCATAGCCAAATAGTTTGCCGCAACATGATTTCGCTATTTCCCCCTCCACAAGGTTGCTATGTGTCTACGATTTCCGAGCTGATTGTTATTTTATTTTCTAAGTCTGTGTTTACATGTTGAGCCTAAGAAATTGGGTCTTTATTTTTCTATCTGTTTATACATTTGAGCCTAATAAACTTGGTTACATACATACATATACAAGAGACTGTACTTATTATGGGCCGCATCTAATCAGGAGTCCTGAATGATTGTTTGAATAACCCGCAGCTCTTTGGTAGACCTTTAATTTGCTGGTCTAAATAAGTTGGAAGGGATGGATGTTGTTTTCAATCCTATCCTATATATTAAGTTATTATTAACAAACAACGTACGCACAGTAACAAGTCAACACATCCCATTTGTATTTTTTAACAAAAGTGTTAGATCCCTATTGTTGTGTTCATTATATTTTAGTGAAGTTTAGTTTACATATGACATTAGTAATAGTTTAGGGTTCGTTATGTAAATACCCAAGGGGTATAAATATAAAGTTGTAAACCCTAAATCATTAAGCTTTCAATTAATCGTATCTGTTTGTTCTTGGCCGTATGTATTTTTCTCTCGTACGTATCTTCACATATACATCCAAGAACTTCATCATTATGTATCGATTGCTTCTTTATTAGATTGATACTTGATAATACGGGTCGTACAAAAAGTCGTTCCAAAATCCAGACAAATTCAACCACCAAATCCATCACAAAATTCAACCACCAAATCCATCACAAAAAACGTGGCTTGCTACCAACACTCAACCAACCCTTGCAGTTTCTTTTATTTATTTAGTTTATCATGTCGCAATGTCGCATTTATAATAAGTCTATACATATTTAAGCATCAAAAACTTTTTTTTTCTTATTAAAGACATCGTTATGCAAAAAAAAAAAATCATTTGTGGTTATTTTGATTTATTAATTTAAAAATGTTCCAATTTTTAGTTATGTAAAATAAAATGATTCAAAGGTACATTGTTTTAAAATGTGTTGGGTTGAAAAAGTTGTTTAAAGATTGTTTGGTATTTAATGCTGACTGATTTGAAGATTAATATTGTTTGTTTATAGTTAGTATGGGTGATCAAAGTTAATACCGGTAGTGTTAAAAGTTACTACTGCTAGTACAAAGTTAATGCTGCTACTACAAATTTATTACTGTTTGAAGAAAGTTGATGCTATTAATGAAGAAAACAGAGTTAATACTGCTAATCGTGATAAGGATGAATTCCTTCATTTTAGGGATGATAATTATGGATAAGATGTGGTGTTATCTATCCGTAATTAAATGATTCTGTTAGCGTAATTAGTTGATTCCGTTTTCTAATTATTTCAGTTATAAATACGTGTATGTACGTAGATATCATAAGCACAAGAGTGTGATTAGAATTTTGCCTCAAAATTTATTCTTGATCCTTACAATAGAGAAATATTGTACATCTGTTGAATCTTTGCTAATTAACAGATTGGGGCTTTGATTGTTATTCTTTGTAATCAATTGAATCAAGTTATCAGTAAAATATTTCTTATTACTCAAAATATTATTTCACAAACTTCTTTGTTTATTTTTTGATTGTCCGTGTGTGTGTTCAAATAGTTTGTTAATCGATCCTGACATAATACGTTCCAATTTCTGCTTATTTCTGAATAAAGTAGTTTATGATGACCCAAAATAAGAAATAAGCTAAACTTATAAAAAGAAGCTTATGAATAATAAGTACATAATAAGCTATCCGGAATAAAATATTAATTAGGTATATTTTGTATTAATTTAGATGACTTGGTTAATAATAATAGAGAAGTTTCATATCTTATTAATTTTTATTTCTATTTATCCTCCTACTCATATGACGTAGAGGTGTTAAAATCAAGAAAGAATTTCATTACACTAATCAGGTAAACCGGAGTTGTAAGAGAGCCACCGACTGCTACTGCTATAATTTGGAATACTGGGAAAAGTCAGAGAAATCCCAACAGAAAAGAAAGGGCAAAAAAAAAAAGGAGTAGGTTTTGTCAATTGTCAATTGTCAATTCTCAAGCAAGTGTGAACAAGGAAATATAAACCTATGTATTATTATTATTATAAGCACCGACAAGCTTTTTCAAACCAACCCTTTTTGTATCTTCCATTCGGTCAAATTAGTCAGCAGAGTAGGGGGTTTTTTGGGCTCGTTATCGACTATCACAGCCTCGTCACTGGCCGTGATCTGCTTGTTGGTGTTCCTTATCCCTCATCATCTTTCTGCTATGGCTCGTTAAAGACCCTAGCTACAACGAGTCAAAAAAGTCTTGTGATGATAGTTAAACCACTGCAACGTACAGCTTGTGACGACACTTGTTACTTCGAAGCTCACCGGCCATCTCATAATACATTTTTATTTTCTCTTTTCTCAACTATTCTGAGATATATAATTTTGTGTGTCTTGTAAAGTTAGCGATGAATGCAAATAATTAGTGATACTAACGTGACGATTAGTGATGCTAGTTATGATAACGTATGCTCTTTCACCTTCATGGTTCATGATAGGGATGACAGCTTGACGTCCATCACGGACATATATTTATTTATTTTCCAATAACTAGAAGGGTACATTTTTTTCAACGAGTACATCTTCATATTAGTACCACTTAATTTATGAAAAATAGCACACAATGCATCATTATCTCAATCCTCCCAAAACTCAACAACCATTAAGAATATAAAAAACGTTATCTTGCAAGACATAGAAGATGCAATACAAAACCGAAAGGATGTAACGCGGAAAAAAGGTTGTTTGTGTATAATAAAAGAATTATGAAAATTGATTGTATTTATTGATTAAAAAAACAGAGTTTGTTTTGCAAAAACCCTTTAATAAAAATTGATCGCTAGAAAAAAAACATTTGTTGATGATTTTATTTGTTTTATCTTATATGTTTATAGAAGAATGTTCAACGTAGTTCATACTTAATTCATAGTTCTAAGAGACTAATTTTAGCCTTTGGATCAATGACATCAATGGTCCAGATTGTATTTTAAAATTTTGGACGGCGTGACATTTTCGTAATTCACATGTGATGCTTTTACAAATCACATGTGATTGTATACTGAATCACCTGTGATTGAATATTAAAATTTTAAGACTGTGTTTTTTACATGAACTTTATTGAACACAACTCTTATTATTATTATTATTATTATTATTATTATTATTATTATTATTATTAGGGATTGCAATGGGGTCAGGGGTATCAGGGATCACTCTTCCCATCCCCAGTCCCCATCCCCGTCGGGGAATTGACTTGCATCCCCGTCCTCGTCTCGGTCGGGAATCGGGGATCTCCGCAGGAAATCGGGGATTTTCTTTGTCTATAAAATCGATTTTTCTAAATAGATATGCATGAGAATTTTCATACAAAACTAGAATTGTAAATCTAACTTAACTCTTCCAACCAGTTCACATCAAAATGTAATCAATCAAGTATTTTAATAGTTTCATTAGATAGATAATTTCTTGATAAAAGACATGATATATTTACTAAATCGTTCTATAATACACATAACATTATCAATCAAATAGATAATTTCTCTAATATATATGTCCATGAAAGACGCTTATGAGACTTTCATAGATTATTCTACAAAAACTATATTAGTAATTTCATCATATTAGATTTTTTTTCCGTTCTCTAAGTTTTATAAATCGTATGAAACAATCATATATATTCAAACAAAAAACAATCTCATTGATATGCATATTAATGTAAGAAGGTTAAATTGGATAAAATTATTACTTTAATACTTGTTTCAACGATCTAATTATGTAGAAAATTTGATAAATGAAAACAAAATATTTATAATCATTTCATAAATAATATGTAGAGTTGTGTTTAATAAAGTCCATGTAAAAAACATAGTTCCAAACTTTTAATATTCAATCACAGGTGATTCAGTATACAATCACATGTGATTTGTAAAAGCATCACATATGAATTACAAAAATGCCACTCCACCCAAACTTTTAAAATACAATCTGGACCATTGATGTCATTGTTCTAAAGGCTAAAATTAGTCCCTTAGGACTATGAATTAATTATAGACTATATTGAACATTCTTCTTGTAATTATATAATCAAAACTGAAAATGAATTTTTAAAACTTTTTAAACTAATAAAATTCAAGTAATATGTCACGTCAACAATACCAAAGTCAAGTCGGTATATAACTAGCTACAACATGTTCGACACAAACAATAACAAGTTTTTTAAATGTAAGTACATTGAAAGATAATTTTGTGGTTCCATAATTAATAAAAAACATATAACATTTTAATGAAATAAACCATTCCAAAATCACCAAGCATGTTTTGTACATTCCAATTTGTCCTAATGTGTTGGAGTTGACCTTTAAAATCAATGGAAGTTATATATTTATATAGTTATTATTTATCGCACTTTAACAGTTAGAAGCTTTAATTTGTGCTCAAGAATGTATGCTTGAAATACAAAAGAAAATCAAATAGCGAGAATTCTTGATGAACCTTGATAGTTATGTATTGATACAATAACTATTTGCTAATTTAACATTTGTACGATGAGTGTTATTTATTTCTAATCAAGATTACCGGACTTTATTATGTTGTATTGATACATGATTTATATTTGCTATGCTTACTATGAAGTAAAACACTCCCAACTTAAAATCTTGGCTCCGATCCTGGGTCACCATCACCTTGTTTGTATGTAAAATTGGGTAAATTTGACCAAAATACAAAGAAATTTTGTTCCAATTATCATTGTATGCAACAAACTTTTTTTTTCCTAAATTATACGACGAACTTATTCAAAAGTTAATTGAAGCGTATGCGATATCACCTACTATTATAGGTTATCGTTCGGTCACCTGATTCCGATTACCATCTCTAGCGAGTTTTGTAGATTCCATTGAGTTTCAAACTTTAACTGCCATCAAACCTTACTATACCGATCTTTGTGAAATACAACCAAGTTCATTGTATTTTTATCTAATATATAATGTACCCTTAAATTTATAAAAACCTGGGTGAAAAGTTTAGAGGTTAAAAGGGTAGTAAATTGTTTTAATTAAAAGATGAAAAAAAGATGAAGGATGGGAATTAAGGCACGACGTTTACTGTTGTTTTTAGGGTCATAGGGACAAGAGGCATTGTTGCCGATGACCACGGGAGCAGTGGTTTGGGATGACCAAAGGGGGTGGTAGTTAGGTCAAAGGAATAAGATGAAGAGCTTAAAAATAATAAGGAGGGCAAAGGGCTATTATCAAGGAAAAGAGCGAGAAAACATATATAAACTACCCAAAATCATTAAGACACGTATCCTCTCCATAATCCCTCTAACGACTCTTACTTCATTTTACCTTTTATTTGATCTCTCTTACTCTGGCGAGAACACATTTTAAGTAGAGAACGATGAGAACACTTGTAGGCCAATCATTTAATTAGATAAATAAGAGCTATAAACTCAACATACTTTAATTAAATCAAATAATTAAAACTCAACATACCTTAATTAAACTAAGTTTAATATCAATCATTAAATAAAGACCATCCAAGTGCTATAAACTGTTGTCTAAACTTTTATCTTAAAAGGTTTTCTCATTTGATCCTGCATAT
>JAUEJL010072402.1:0-16405 GCA_032274825.1 Drosophyllum lusitanicum | reverse complement strand
GGTCTTATCCGGTTCTATACCCGAAATAACCGGTTAATAACCGGAACCGAAACCGGAACCGGTTCTCTTATATCGGTTCTAACTTTTACCAATTTCGGTTATCGGTTATTTCGGTTCCGGTCCGGTTCCAGAACCGAACACACCCCTAGATGTATTTATCAAATGATTTGAATAAATGTTTTTGTTAAAATATTTTAGTGTTAACAAACTAATAAATTTTCATTTACAATGCGTCCCCGAGACATAACAAGTGGGTAAATAAGAGTAAGAAAGTCGTCACTCAAGGGGAGCGACGGGGAGTAGATACCATGTAGAATGATGAAAACCCTGTGAGTATTTTGTATTACATTGTTAAGTATTTGTAGTGTACAAAGCATATAAGAGAAACTCTAATATTAAACTTTAATGAGCCGTAACCTATCTATACAATATGGGTGAGTCATACTATACTAAACCCTAATATATATTCTTTAATATCTAAATCACATAAAAAATATCATTTGAAGAAACAACTTATTCAAAAGTTACTTGAGGTAATAAAAGGGGGATACTTGATTAAAAAATTCTAAAAATAGATTAAAAAAATTCTAAAAATAGTAAGATGATATCATAACTCCTTTTCATTTAATATATATTAAAATTAAAATATGAAAAATTAAAGATTAAAGATAAAAAATGATAGTTTTAAATAATCTTATCTAATAACTTAGATAGCGTAAGATAAAATTATATTATATATAAGAAAGAAAATCTTAACCTCCCATAATCATTGTACCGAAGAGATCCATTAATTCAATGTATGTATCTTCCAAAAATCCATATCATATCGGCAAATCCCAACACTTTCGGCCTGGGAACAAGTTTAAAACAGCTACAATAATCAACAAACTAAAAGCCCATACAAAACCTAAATGACTCATATGCTAATTTGGGTAATGGGCCTTAAAAAGCCCAACTTCAGGCCCATTTCTGACATTATTATATAAATATTGTCACGTAAATAAATTTGATTACAATCACTCTCCACAAATACACAATTTGCAATACAAAATATTTCTTCACCTCTTCGTTTCTCTTCTCAAACTAAACTAGTTTTGGTTTGCGTTTGCTAACACAAACAAACTATTCCCTCTTTCACGACTTGGATCTAAAGGTGATTCAACTTGTTTGATTTTGTTAGGTGCTTAGATCTTCCCCAATCTGTCTTCCGTGAGGGTTACTTCACAGGTAATTCTTATCTATTGCTTGTTTATATCGTAAAACCGATTTTAAATCGTTGTTATCTTCGTAAAAAAACAAAGAAAATAGATTGATGCTTATTGTTTGCAAGACTTGTTATGTGATTGTTTTTCGTGTAGGGATGAAACGATTACGAGATGATGTATATAGCAACTCTCAATTCAAGCGGCCATTTGTTTCTCCTCGAGGAGAACCGTAAGATTTCTCTTTTTTCAATTTGTTAAGTTTTGTTTCTTTACAGTGTATGGTTACGTCATAATGTATCGTTTTCGGATTGTGATGATCTGAGGTGGCTAATTTTTAGGCAAATATGTTTTTCCTTGCTTAATCGTTTGACTTTGAACTTTTCATAGGGTTAGTTCTGAATTTTGTGGATTTACTTGATGTGTTTTTTATGGCCTCGTACAAATCTTGCTAATCGAGGTTATTTGGTATATGAATCGCATCTTTTATAAATCATTATTAGACAGTGGCCTTTGATCTTTCCTGATTTGGACTTAAAAGTATGTAATGGTTAATTTCTTATCTCTGTGTACAGTATTTTGTTATTACCGCCAGAAATAAACAAGTGCACTTGGTACAAGGATTAGGTTTTGTTTTTTGCCTTTTAGGGTTTGGGTTGGGGATGTGGTATCTGTTTTCTTTTTGAACATCAAAGCCACAAAAGGAAAGGTTATATTGCTTAATTAACTTATTATTTATTCCCATTTTGACTTCTCTATGGTGACATTGGATGAAGTTCTTTTGAAATTCAGAGATTTAGGGATCCCATCAGGTACATACTATATGACATGATATAGAACCTTGTTGTGATATTTTGAAGTATTCATTAGTATCAGGACCTCTGATTATCACAAAGGGTTTGCATGTGCAATTTAGAACTTATTTCACACATTCGATAATTGATATGCTGGTGATGTTCCACGGTGAAGTTTTGACCTTTTATTTTCTTTTCTATTGCTGAAGATATGGTCAACCTCATGTCCCTGGAGAAGAAGGAGCAGGTGAGGTGGCAGGTGGGGCAGGGGCAGGGGCAGGGTCAGGAGGTGGTAGCAGTGCACAAAAACTCACAACCAACGATGCATTATCTTACTTAAAGGAAGTTAAAGACAAGTTTCAACATGATCGACAAAAATATGACATGTTTCTTGATGTAATGAAAGATTTTAAAGCTCAAAGGTACATAAATCTTCCACCAGAACTTTAACTTTTGATAGAGAAATGGCTAGTTATGTTGAATGTAATTCAATAGCTTTTCTGGTGCAGAATTGATACTACTGGTGTCATAGCAAGGGTGAAAGATTTGTTTAAAGGTCACAATAATCTAATTTTTGGGTTCAACACTTTCTTGCCCAAAGGGTATGAAATTACTGTAATCGATGATGATGAGCCTCCACCTAAAAGGACGGTGGAGTTTGAAGAGGCAATAAGTTTTGTAAACAAAATAAAGGTGAAGTTTGTATTTTATTTGTTAACTTGAAAATTAGTGTGTGTGTGTATATATATATATATATATTCAAGTGTACATTCTAACTCTCCTGGTTTGCAGAAACGTTTCCAAAACGATGATCATGTGTACAAGTCTTTTTTGGACATCTTGAACATGTATCGAAAAGAACACAAGGGAATCAATGAAGTTTACCATGAGGTTGCGGCACTTTTCGATGATCAACCCGATCTTCTTGATGAGTTCACAAGATTTTTGCCTGATGCTTCTGCTGCTGCATCCGCACATCATGCTTCCTTGGGGCGGCATTATCACCGTTACGATGAACGGAGCTCCGCTATGGCTCCACTTAAACAGGCACAAATTGATAAGGTAATGCCTGATGATATATAGATATATGTGTGTGTTTAATATATACAGGTATATATGTATATATTTGTGTCTAAGTACTCAATGAGGGACTAAGTCTGTTCACTGTGATGCCATTAGCAACGAGGCCGGCGAGATAGGGTAATTGGTTCACATGCTGAGCTGGACCTAAATGTCGATGAGGATGATAAATCGGCGATCAAACATCACAAGGAGCAAAGAAAACGACCTGAAAAGGAGAGCAGGGATAGGAAAAACTCTGATCAGGATTACAAAGAGCCTGATCTTGATGCTAATAGGGACACACATCGTATTGAAAAACGCAAGTCTTCAAGCAAAGTTGAAGATTTTGGAGTCCAGTCAGGTGTGGCTTCATATGGTGGTGATAAAGATTCCCTAAAAAGTGAGCCAATTTCTTTGGTATGATTGGTAAAAAGTTTCAAGAAAATTTTGTCTGAAAATTCTAACTGTTGTTGAAATTATGCATTACAGGTATGTACAGCAAAGAGTTTACTTTCTGTGAGAAAGTGAAGGAAAGATTGCATAATCAAGATGATTACCAAGCATTCTTGAAGTGTCTTCATATTTATAGCACAGAAATAATTACGAGGAAGGAATTACAAAGTTTGGTATGTTTAGTAACGTGTGCCTACTTATTTAGCACCTAATTCGGTTTGTCATTATTTTTACTTTACAAACATAATTTTTAAGAAAAAAACCGCCCTATTTTGATATTGATATATAAACTGTTCTATTATCAGGTTGCTGATCTACTTGGAAAGCACCAAGATCTTATGGAAGGATTTAGTGCATTTTTGGAGCGCTGTGAAAATATAGGTGAATGCCAAACTACCTTACCGAATTTATTATTCTTTCATTTTCTGTTCTTTGAGAATTAGTAATATTATCTTGTTTGCAGATGGATTTCTTGCTGGTGTCATGGACAAAAGTATGTGTTATTTTCCTTCTAGTGTTTGCTTTACTTTTGTTTGCCTTTGTCATTGTCATTTATTTGGGCAAATTGCACAAGAAATCAGTATACTTACACCAGTCTTTACCAATGACCGGCATACTTTTTTTTACCATTCAATATAACATACTTTTCTTTACCTATGTAACATACTTGCTGTATGTTACCTATTTTTGTAATCTTTAACCTAGAGAACAGGTTGGTTACCACTTTTAAATCATCATTATTATTCATGTGGCCTCTCATCATTGTTACATACTTTAGTAACAGATAGTATGTTACATTGAATGTCTGAATGGTAAAGAAAAAAGGATATATTGCAGTAATGGGTAAAAAGTGATAAGCATTTTGTTCTGCATTTTGGCGTATTTAGTTTGCAATTTTAGTTTTTCTTTTGATTATTCGGTCTTTGGCCTGTGGCAGAAGCTTTATGGAGTGAAGGGCATGCATCAAAATCAACTAGAACAGAGGAGAAAGAAAGGGAGCATAGACGTGAAACCGAAGCTGCCAAAGATAAGGACAAATACAAAGAAAAATATTGGGCAAAATCTATACAAGAACTTGACCTATCTGATTGTCAACGCTGTACTCCCAGTTACCGACTCCTTCCCGATGATGTCAGTCTATTGAAGCTTTGTTTTTTTTCCCTTTTTTGTATATGTTCTAGTCACTCGTTCTATTTTATATGGATTATTTATTTCATTTTCTGCAGTATCCGATACCATCAGTTAGCCAAAGATCGGAGCTTGGTACTCAAGTACTGAATGATTTTTGGGTGTCTGTGACTTCTGGTAGTGAAGATTATTCATTCAAGCATATGCGTCGAAACCAGTATGAAGAGAGCTTATTCAGATGTGAGGATGACAGGTAAATGTTTTTCATATTGTTTCTTTAAAGAGTGATCTAAAAGAAAATAACAACAAAAAACTATGGTTGGATATCAGGTCATCACGGGTTCAGGTAAAAAATGAGTCATTCTTTTAGTACGGTTGAAACGAGCTTTTGTTTTTAAATAATGAAGGTGACAAATTTTAATTTCAGAAACAATTTTTTTATAATAATAAATTAACTGTAGTAACTATTGCCTATTGGTTTCCTAATGAACACCAGGTTTGAACTTGATATGTTGTTGGAGTCTGCGAATTCAACTGCTAGACGTGCGGAGGAATTATTGAACAACATTAACAACAAAACTATCAGTCTTGATGCTCCCATCCGTATGGAAGACCATTTTCCTGGTACTTATTTATTATTTTATCATATAATTATATTATATTATATTATTTACTACCACTATGATCTTGTAAATTATTAAATTTGTTGAATGCTTGCAGCTCTGAATTTACGGTGCATTGAGCGGTTATATGGTGATCATGGTCTTGATGCAATGGAAACACTCCGTAGAAACCCTTCAGTTGCACTGCCTGTTATCTTGACTCGCCTCAAACAGAAACAAGAAGAGTGGACAAAGTGTAAACAAGACTTCAATAAGGTTTGGGCTGATGTTTATTCAAAGAACCATTACAAATCACTTGATCATCGGAGCTTCTATTTTAAGCAGCAAGATTCAAAGAATTTGAGCACAAAATGTAAGTGAACTTTAATCTGATGATCCCTTTTAGAATCTGGGAGATCTGTGTTTTGACTATTGTTGTTATTATTAATTTTAACAAAACAGTGTTGGTGGCCGAAATAAAAGAAATAAAGGGAAAAAGTCAGAAAGACGAAGATTTACTCCATAGCATTGCTGCGGGAAGCAGACACTTTATTTCACCAAATCTTGAATATGAATATATCGACAATGAGATTCATGAAGATGCGTACAAACTTATAAAGTATTCATGTGAAGAGATTTGCACAAGCAAGGAACAACTGAACAAAGTTTTGAATCTTTGGATGACCTTCTTGGAACCAATGCTTGGCGTTCCTTCTCAGCCTACCAAAAATGTTGTTACATCTGCACCACGCGAGAATCATGGAACTCCAGCTCATGATGAAGCTACCTTGAATTCCAACCAATCAAAGCCAGCCTGTAATGGAGGTGAATTACATTCACCAGATCGAGTCTGTGCTCAAAAGAACATATTAGAAAATGGAGATACTTTGGCCAAGGAAAAAGTCGGTTATCAACCAGAGAAGGAGAATAAGAACACTGGGATCAGGGATACTCTGTCTGAACGTAAAAGAGTAAATGATTTCGAAAATGATTTCCCACGGCGTGACCAGACTCTTTCTAGACCAACTAATATTACTGAGAATGGCCGTGAAACCAAGTCAAATATTGATGTTCCTCCTGTGTCACAGGTAGAGTGTTTCGTTAGTTTGTTTTAAGGCTTCCTATGTCTGATAATATATTTCTTATTTACAGCATGGGGATTTCATGAGAATATTCAATGGGAATTCTGCCGAGCTTCTTAAAGCGGAGAAAGAAGAGGGTGAGCTGTCACCTAATCGTGATTTTGACGAGTCAAATATCGGAGGGGAGATAGAAGCAGAAGCAGATGGTGATGATGAGGAGAGTGAAAATAGAGATGGTGATGATGTTTCTGGGAGTGAATCTGCTGCTGCTGATGATGATGTCTCTAAGGATGAACATGAAGAGGAAGATGGAGACCATGATGATGATGAGGATGATGATGATGTTGATGGTAAAAAAGCAGAAAGTGAAGGAGATGCAAACTTTGTTTCAGATGGCATGTATTACTTACGGACTGCAAAACCGTTGGCAAAATGTGTAGCTTCATCATCATGTGGCGGTGAAAGTAAAGATTTTCACGTCTTTTATGGGAATGATGCCTTTTATACACTTTTTAGGCTTCACCAAGTAAGGATTTTGGCTCTCTCTCTTCATCTTTTATAGTTCTTGATGAAAATATGTTAATGGGTAGAGAGGCTGTGATTTGGGTTGTCTTTTATCTTAAACCAGTCAAACAGGCTGAACATGCCAAATGGGTTGGAAGTGCTTAAAGTCTACCTTTAACGTACACAACCTCCTAGATTGTTTTTTCAAAGATTTAAATGTACGGTTGTAATAATGTTTTTTGTATTCATTACTAATGCGTTAATTGTTTCTAAAGTATTAAAAGAAAATAAAGATTTAAGTATTTATGGGGAGTCAAATACTGCCAGTTTTAACTTATTTAATCCCAACTCTCATGTCTTCCCACCTCTCATGATGTAGATTACCTCTATGATTTTTTATATGTTTGTTTTTCTCACGATTCTTGTTTATATTCTTTGTACAGGTATTATATGAAAGACTGTCATCTGCTAAACTTAATTCGATATCTGCTGAAGTGAGACGGAGAGCTGCTAAAGATTCCTGCCCTTCTGATCTGTATTCCATGTAATTTTGTTACAAGGTTTCATATAAAAATCGAGATTTTATGTGGAATCTGGACCTCTGACATGATATCATTATACTTTGCAGATTTATGGGTTCGTTATACAGTTTACTTGATGGTGTTGCTGATAATGCAAAATTCGAAGATGATTGCCGGGCCATTATTGGAAATCAGTCATATGTGTTATTTACATTAGACAAGCTGATTTACAAGCTCGTTAAACAGGTATCTTTCATACTTTGTCTAGTTGGTAACTTGGACTCATTTACTTATGACTTGGGTAAATCTGGGTCTATATTTTTAATTTAAATCTTTATTGTGATAAGTTTTTAATGTAATCATAATTGTTCATTTGAGGTTTGTATAATCAAAAGGATGCATAAGCTATTTTGTAAAAAGAATAAAAACAAAAGGTGTTCGATTGAAGGTTTTAATTCCTCCTTTGTTGGTGCAGCTTCAAAGTATCGTCAGCGATGAAATGGATACCAAACTCCTGCAGCTATATGAATATGAAAGATCCAGGAAACCAGATAAATTTGTTGATTCTGTGTACTATGAAAACGCGCATGTCCTCCTTCATGATGAGAACATATACAGATTTCAATGTGTAGGTTTTCTTTTTTCCTTTTCTTTTCCTTTCAACACATTATGAGAACTGAGTTGTTTACTTCATAGTTCATACACACACACACTGTTTGCAGTCATCTGGCCCTTCGCGTCTAACCATCCAGCTGATGGATGACGGGATTGAAAAACCTGAAGTGGTTGCGGTTTCAGTAGATCTTCCTTTTGCAACTTATCTCCACAAAGATTTTCTTTCAGTTGCGCCTGCAAAAAAGCAATCTAGCATTGTGATGCAGAGGTAACAAATATCATCATTAATCGTGTTTCTCTTTCTCAACACATTATTATAAGAAGAGCAAATTGCTCAAAAGGTAACAAACTTTGGAGAGATGTTTAGTTTGGGAAAACACTTTCTTTGCATCTGCAAAAAGGCTCAAATTTCAATTGATTTTCATTTAAGGTAATGTTATAAGTTAATCGGTATCTAGGTCCAACGGCAACTCCACGTCCGAAAAAAAGGGTCAACATGGTCAAAGTTAACGACACGTCAGCTGCCATCTCATCATTCTTGACGGGGTAACTAGGTCAGATTACCTTAAACCAAAGTTTTTAAAATCTCGAGTGTTTACAAAACCGAGTGTTTATATCAATGTTTTTTGGAAATCCGAGCCTTTGTGGGTCAAATGATGTGTATTGCGCCATATAGAGATCTGACCTGTGTTTAACATGAAAACAGTTGGGATGTATATGATTGTTTTTATATTAGTTTCAAAGCATGATACGCAGATGTAAAAATATTGGTGCAGAAATAAACATGGATTCAAGGATTTGGATGAATCTTGCGCTCTATCACTTGCTATGGAAGGTGCTCATGTGATCAATGGTTTGGAGTATAAGATGTCTTGCACCTCATCTAAGGTAGAAATAATCATCTCCTATATGTAATATCAAGAATATTGCTTGGTTAATATGCATATAAAGTTTTCTCGTCCATTTTCATGTCTTTCCACAGTCTGGAATTCTTTATCTGTTTGCAACCATATGATATAGAAATCCGTATACTTTACATACATAGTTGTCTCTTCGACTAGATCCTGTATGGTAATATAATCATCATCTGATTTTGCTGCACAATGGCAGATCTCTTACGTTCTTGATACAGAAGACTTCTTTTTCCGTGAGAGACGAAAAAGAAGAAAGGTCTCAGGAGACAAACATAACAAACAGACAAACATACAACGGTTTCACAGTATCCTAGCAGCCTCATTATCACGACAACCACAGCAATAGTCAAGGTGCATCTTGTTTATCCACTAAACATCATTAAGCTTAAGTCCTATAAAATCCTACTAAAGCTCGTTACCTTTGTACTTGGTTTGCAGGCGTAAACTAGAACTGCTACTCGAGGTTCACTGAAGTGGATTTGTTAATTTAACAAATTGTGTTGTCTGAAGCTTTTATATAAAGAATGTTGATACAACCCATCAATTTCGTAAATAGAGGCCTAATCTCATTTACTTGTTTAGTGAGCAACTTTTTTTGTTTTTTATTTTCTAGTTTCGCGTTAATGCAACATACCCATTTCGGGTAGAGGATTTTTTTTATATATTTTTTAAAAGTAATATTTAAGGTAAAAAGACAGTTTCTTTGCCGATTGTGAGCGTAGAGAAGGCGTTGGTGCATCAAGGTATGTTGTGTACAGAGAGGTTTCCAAAGTTGATTTATGGTGGTAGATACAATAACATTAGTTTGTATTGTTATCTGACCTTAACAAGTGGCTTTCCTGGCGCTCTCTCTCTCTCTCTCTCTCTACTGTAATAGTTCATAATCAATCTTGTTTTTGCTCATCTGTCCTGGATATTTTGATCTATGAAGTCTTCTTCCCTCCTCATTTATATAAAAATGTATGTATAGCTTACCCATTAGATATAATATCAGAATGAGGTCTGTTGTGTTCAAGTTTTATGTCCTGATAAAATTACTGTTACTTCGAGTTTGTTTTATTTTATTTTTTTACCTCAACTCTTACGAGATTGATTAGACCGTAAAATTGTATGAAATTCAAGTTATTTGATTTCGTAAAACATTTACAAGAATGATTTATCTTTACTCGAACTCCTACCAGATATATTTTTACCTTGTTTTTTTTTGTCGTTTTTCGGAAGCAGTCTCTTTTACCTTGGTTGTGTACACCATCTAGCTTTATTACTGTCTATATCTTACCTCTTCAATATCCGTTTTTTTATAAAATTGGGTGTTATTGTATTTACGAGAATGATTAGCTATGATATGTATCGTGGCTGTTTTCTTAACACGGTTGAAAGTCTATATATATCCTCTCGAAGAAGATAATATTAATAGAAAGAAAGTAGTAATAAAGCTGGATGGTGTAACGAAAATAATATTGATAGAAAAGAGAGAAATAATAATAAATTAATATAAAGTATATAGGGTCAAAACGAAAGTTTTATATAAAATTTTGTATGGTTATACAACTATAGTTTAATTAGTCAATTATAAAAATCATAAATAGTAGCAAAAGAGAGAGCGACGACTAAACTCGTGGGTCGTCGCTACCTTGGTTCTAAAGTTTCTAAGATACAACCTTAGCTCTTAAGTTAAGAAGCATTCATGTACAATCATAGCATTTTCCTTTTATATTACCAATGACTAAAATTCAAAAATAAAAGTTTATTTGAGAATTGTTTTTATTGTTATTACCTTTGTAATCATCGTTAATGCTTAGTAATAGAAATATTTTTGGTCTTTTATATATTTTTTCAACCATGAATTACGTCCGGGTGGACCGTCATTAAAGAGCGAAACTTGATTTTCCTAAAATACCTTCGGTAATGCGCCATTAACGAGTCATTAATGAGTCATAAATAAAATATTAATGACTTCTTAATGAGACGTCATTTTTATTGGTCATTGATTAATTTTATTCTAGGGTCAAGATTAGTTCTCGCGGTACTCATAATAAAAATGGTTCTCAAATAAACCCTTTCAAAAATTCAAATTTGACAAATTTATTTATTAATAACATCTTATCTTTGAGAAATTATATAATTTAGTTAATTATTTATGGGTACACATGAGTTCATTGTTTAGGGTTCAAATCGATTCGAGTTTTGATTTTGTTTGAAGGCTTACGAGTTTGTGGTTTAGGGTTCAAATCAATTTTTGTTTTTCTTCGGCAATTACATTCTATGTTTCGGTTTTGTTCGAGATGTTTGAAGGCCATATGTGCTTCGATTTCATATGTAGCTTGTCCACATATTCTTCGATTTAGGTTTTAGTTCTTGTTTTAGTATACGATTTTCAGACCTGTTTTAGGTCCATTCCTAGAATGTATGGTTTTGATTTAGGTCTTAGTTCTTGTTTTAGTCGTCGATTTCCAGATCTGTTTTAGGTCGATTTCCAAAATGTATGGTTTTGATTTAGGTTTTAGTTCTTGTTTTAGTCGTTGATTTAGGTTCTAGTTCTTTCTAAATATATGGTTTTGATTTCTATGATGTTCTTCTTCAAATGTTCTTCATGTTCTTCGTTTATTTATAATTTTTTTATTTCTTTTTGAAGACATTACTGACGTGGAAGTTACTTAGTGATGTGGCATATTGTAAATAAATAAAAATTAAACGAAATTACCGGTTATCTGTGGAATAGGTAACCAGATACATTAATAGGTAACTTTCAAAGGTTTGATACATTAAATGGTAAGTTTTAAAGTTGAGTACATATAATATCAAAAGGTGACAAGTTGAATATATTTTCAGTAACTAAACCCTTAATAAAAATAGATGTAACTTAAATTCTAATAATTCCACATGTAAAAATTTATTTTGATTGCACTGTACATATTTTAAATTTTAAATAAATTAATAAAGTACAAAATTATTTGATTATTGTCAGTAAAAATGATCAATCTAATAATAGCAAACCATATCAGAATATGTTCCATATATATTAAGCTAAAAAACAATGTGTGTTAGCACTCTTTCCTCAATAATTGATAGATACTTTAATAGGTTTATTATATAATTTAAAGTAAGTTGATAGGTTTATTATTTAAAGGCTTGTTAGTTGGCAGGTTTGTTTATATTGGGAAGTTGGTCATTTTGGTTGAACCAAACTCAATAATATGTTAATATTGATCAAGGTATTAATTGGAGTGTTTGGTTGATGAATTAGGGGTGTTTGATTGGTGCATTTAGGAATGAATACAAGTATGATTTATGATTCTAAATTCTTGAATTCGGAAAATCGGATCCAAATCTACTCGAAATTCGGATATTCAAACTTTCGGATTCAAATAGCTATTTTCCAAAGATTCGGAAAACTCTGATATCCGAAATACTTGTATGTAAATAGTTTTATTATGTATTTATCTTAAATTCTTAATTTACTAAACACTTAATTATATATTGGAAATATTTAATTAGTTTGCTTGTGGAAATAAACTAGTTTAAAGATTTCCATACAGCAACAGGAGATCAGAAGAACAAACTCTAGACCATTTATTAATTATTATTATTATATTATATCATTCTAGCTAGCTGCTAGTTGATGGGTCTACTAATTAGTTAATTATTATTTTTTTTTAATAAGAAAAAAGGTTATATATGCTTGTGGAGTTGAATGAGCCCAACACCACCACCAATAAAAACAAAGCGTTTCTTCAGCTAGTATATATGTATTTCAACATTAATAAACAGTGAGTATATTTTTGGTTTATGTAGTAATTAAAGAATCCATATATTATATGCATTTAATCTTATTTCCGTATGATTATGAATTTTATTGTTGAATTTTATCCAAGTATGTATGTACCACTATATATGTATAGATGGCAACATGATTTCACTCTCAATTCCCTTCCCCTATCTCCACTTCCTGTCCGCATCTCCGTTAAGGAATAGAAATTTCAATTGGGGATTTTCATTGAGAATTGGGGATTTTACTCCGTTACCAAAATACCTCTGTTAATGAGTTATTAATGGCGTGGAGAGTGCGCTTGTATTAAAAACTCATTATTCCTGAATTTTGCCTATCATATCTTTTATACAATAAACTTTTAAAAAAATTACACCATTTAAAAGATATAATTATATTATTTCATTTGATATCAATATCGCATATTTTTAATTTTTTCTGAAACTATGTCGAACAATATTTACACTAGGTTGCATCAATTTCACACTATGTGGCATATTACTCTGGTGTACGCATTTGGCGTTGTGTTGCACAACTTTTACACTATTTTACACAATGTTAATATGTTGCACAACACTGGCACTATGTTGCAAGTCTTTACACTACGTTGCACATTTTTACACTGTGTTGCACAACTTTACAACACTGCGTTTGCGTTGCACATTTTTACACTGTGTTGCATAGCTTTGCAACACTGCGTTTGCGTTGCACAGTTTTTACAACACATGTTGTACTATTTTTTATGCTGGGTTGTAAGTGACTCTAGTACGCAATATATACACTATTGGGGGTGTTTTTTTCCATGCAGATGCAAAAAAATTTTAAAAAAAGTTTCATGTTAAGTTATTTTTGTTAGTGCAATCAATAAATAAACATTTATTTAAATATTTTGATGACGCAATTTTAATATTTGGATTTAATATTAAATATCTTATAAAAATCCAAGTTAATATGAAAATAATAAGTTTGGCAAAATAAACATTAAATATAAATTTGCATTGATCACAACACAAATATATCATGAGGATTAAATATGCAAATTTTATAAAAAGTCAAACGCATACAATACCCGTTAAGTAAAAATGATTATCCAATGACGTCACATATATTGAAAAGTTGATTTTTACTTAAATATATTTTCATTTGATAATATCAATTCCACATGATTTTAAAGATATTTATTTTTGGAATTGAACTTTTATAAAATTGTTTTGCCACAATTATTATTGAAATATATTTTATTTGGCAAATATTTACAAACATGAAAATACATATTTTTGTGTTCAAGTAAAATATTCTTAAGAGGTATTATTATACTGAGTATTATTGTTTTGGTTGGTTGGATAAGATGAGATCTTGAGAAGATCTCACGTTGATATCTGTGCACGACAAAAGTATAAAAGTGACACAATATGGACCACACATTTCAAAAGCAATCTTATCCTGATCTCTGTGTCAACCAAAGTACATAATATAATAATATAATATTCTGTGTATTGTACTGATAAAATACAGATTTTAAATATAAGCCAAGTGCATAACGGTAACATTTTAAATCTGGTTGAAAAGCTGTGTTAGCGACGCACGGTCGCAAGTAACGGTCGACCGTGGGCTGGGACCGTCCGACCACAAGACAACCCAACTTTCTCTCTCTTCTCCCTATAAATAGCAACCTTTGGTTTTCATTTTAAAATACCTCTTGCACAGAAAATCCTCTGTAATATTTCATCATACACTTGTGATCTTTCATCTTTATATTTTATATGTGTGATTCTTGAGTTGTTTAACCTTCAAAGATCAAATAATCTATTCTTCAACAACTCAAAGAGAGCAAGAGAGATCAAGAGAGAGAATACAAGAGCTTCATATATACATTTATTTGCCTCTTGATTTGTGAGAGTGAAATCATTTGTACACACCATTGTTGGTGTAAATGAGATTTCATTTCTTGAGAGATAATTCTAGTTATAGAAGTTGTTTGTACATGTGGGTTTGACTATTCCCCACATAGTTCTTGGGTTTGTGTTCTTGGCGAAGAACACTTGTAAAAGTCCTTGGATAAGGCATTTGTTGGAGACCTCGGTGGAGGCAAGGAAGTCCTACGGGGGAGGCAAGAAAGTCCTGATTGGAGGCATTTTGGGTTCTTGGTGAAGAGCTCATGTTTGGTGTTCTTGGATTAGAAAATCATGAGGTGATCACGTCATCGTATCAAAGGTAATTGTAACCGATGGTCTCTTCCGTTCTAATAAACGTGAGAGGGGGCGTCGATGGTGTTAAAGTGATTCATGATCCATCCAGCCATTGGCTTTTACAATGGTCAATGGATCAAAGTAAATCAGTCTTACTAACAAAACCATAATTAAATGGGATAATCAGAATAATAAGACGTTCAAATAAATAGATCCGATAGAATTATAATGCTCTCGATGTTGGTGCCTCTGCCTATATGTCACGAAATATTATGATATGTAATTTTCACATGTTTTTTAGACAAATTACATGTTTACCCTATAAATCTTGCGAGATATTGCATCAATACTACGTCAATTGATAGGGTATATAATAGTTGAGTTGTGTTTGGACAAGAAAGAATTAATCAATAAAAATAGTATATGACAATTTATAAAATCAAACTGTATGTGATTTACCAATTGTGCATTTGTGGACTGCAAACTTATTAATTATTTTCAAGTACCGAAAACTGTTAGAAAAATGAAAATACAAGGTTATATAGTAGATTTTTTAAAAAGTAACACAATGACATGTTTTTGCAAGTTATCTCGAGTATAATAATATTTTAGTCAAAGTACATTAACTTTGACACAAGTTCCCTTTTCTACAATTGTCCAATGACCTTGGAGGACATCAATGTCCGTCAATATCCTTTCTTGCATTTTTTATGCCTTTTTGAAGTTTTTTTTTTCTTTTTTCATCTTGTGATGAGAATTTGTTTTGACAAATTAACATAGCATGTTAGCAACCGTCTTTTGTCATGTCAAATCCATATGTCGTGTGAGACAAGTGCAATTTCCAAACATCCTTCGCCACCTCTTATGTATTGATGCAGTTTCTCCATTACCAATGCATATAATTAATGCTTCCAAGCATTAAGGGAAACCACAAACTTCTTTATGTTCTTATATAAACTCTGGACATCATCACATGTAGGCTTTTTCATGTACTCATTTGAATATAGTTCACTCACACACAAAAAATATGTAGAAATCGCTTGAAACTCTTTCAAAATTTTGAAAATATTCTTCATAACGTCAACAACGGGGTTTTATGCTAATTCATAATTGACGTATGACAGCTGTGTATATTTAGAAAACATTAAAACCAAGTTTACCTTACGTTTGGACCTTTTGTTAAAAAAATTTGAGGTAACCAAGGATCGATTCAAACATCGAGTTAGTAGAGATATCTTCAACTATTTTGAAATAGATTTTACATATATGAACTCTTCGTTTAAAGTACCCACAATGATAAGGGGGTTGCCACCAAAGTAGTAGTTGTAAAAGGCATTGATAGATATCTATAGACACATTTACAATCTCTCTCTCTCTCTCTCTCTCTATATATATATATATATATGGGACGCTTTAAACGAGAACTGCGAGAACCAATTATAATCATTGATAAAAAAGATGGAGAGTACAGATTAAAAAGTTGTTAATAAATATTACGTTTGGACCTTTTGTTAAAAAAATTTGAGGTAACCAAGGATCGATTCAAACATCGAGTTAGTAGAGATATCTT
>JAUEJL010072391.1:0-16406 GCA_032274825.1 Drosophyllum lusitanicum | reverse complement strand
ATGGTTCCGTAAACGATGCTTGGTGGACTGCTTTATGCTCCCCCACCAGCGCGGATGGTTGTGTCTGATTCCCCGGTGTATTGTTGTTGAGCGGGACTAGCTATCCTGCAAGAAACGACTTATATCGATCTTGTCAGCACACCGCAATGTGATAGGATAGCATTGTATGCTTATTCCTGTAATTTTTAAAATCGTGAATCAAAAGTTGAAAAAGATTAATTAACAACAAACTAGTAACCTGTATCTTGAACTTTGACATAATTAAAATAAATAAATAAAATATGCCATTTTGAGGTTGTTTAGGTTTACACTTTAGAGCTAGGCCGTCAATTCAATTCAGAGGATGTTCGGGATTACAATCCCCTTCATCGGTGGACACAAAAGATTAAAGAAACTTGTAACTTATTTCATCTTAGATCTTTTTCTTTTAAAAATAGAAGAATTTACAAGTGAATAATTGTCTTCCCTTTTCGATCCTTTACGGCTTGTTCTCGATTTTAAAAAGAGGAAAGAAAGAAAAGGAAAGGTAATTCTTTTCTTTCTAACCTTTCACTTTTGAGAGAACAAGTTTTGATTCAAAATAAGCCTAAACTCCCCTCCATATTCCTCCTTTTTCTTCTCTTTCCTTTGTTAAATGAAATTCGAGATCACAACTTTTCTAATTTTCCTTCCAAATTTTTTTCTTTCCTTCGTTAAGAAAACTCAACAACAGAATATTAGTCTCCTGTCTAGGTTATTCATCCTACGGCTGTAAAATTGTCCCAATTTTGAAAGGGCTTGAGATTTATAAAGAATACATAACATCATTCATACATAACAATTTCATATTCCAAATTTTTCCTACGTTATCTTTCTACTTACTAAAGTGTGACACGTAAAAACCACTCATTCTATTTTCTTATTGGATCGCAACACTTATCTTAATCTAGAACATCTTATTTGTGAAACTTGGGCCATATCTGGTATGGTATTATTATCTGTTGCGTAAAAGCACACAAAAAGCAGCTCCAATTTTGAAAGTAGTTCCACAGACTACCCATATTTCCATTCTATACTACTAACCAAACCAATATTTTTACCACTTATAACACCATACATTCATCTTTTTACCAATATGTCTCCATGATTGGTAACATTCCATATAATAATGGGAGAGTTTCATATATATTGTTGCTTTTGATAGTTTTCTCATGAAATCGAAGTGTTCAAGCAATTTCAAGTAAATGTCTGTGCTTTCGCTCGACAACCCCATTTTGTTGGGGGGTGTGAAGGCAAGTGGTTTCAAGCAATATCCCTTGTTCTTTGTAGAAATGAGCCATGGCATTTGATGTGAATTCACCTCCGTTGTCACACCTTATTCGTTTGATGTCCTTTCCAAATTGTCTTGACCATTTTATGAAAGAGTTTTAAACTATCACTTGCTTGGTATTTGTGTTTTAAAAGAAACAACCAGACACTTCTACTATAATCATCAACAATAGTTAGAAAATAACTTGCCCCGTAGAAGAAGGTGTACGATATCTTCCCCAAATGTCGCAATGTAATAATTCAAAACATTCATTTGTCTTTGAAACACTAGCTGGAAAAGGATTTCTAGTATGTTTCCCCTTAGAACAAGAGTCACAAACTTTATTAAAAGAAATACTTTCAAGAAAATCAATCGCATTGAGTTTTTTGTTTGAGGCATGACCCAACCTTTTATGCCAAGTGTCTCCGGTTGTCATCATGACTCGTCTTTCATTGTTGATCATCCCCATTCGGTATAGACCGCCATTCCGCTTACCCACACCAATCAAGTCCCTCGTTTTGAGCTTCTGCATGATACAAAAATCAGGGAAAAAGGTTACGGAGCACCGAAGGTTATTGGTTAATCGTCCAACCGAGAGAAGATTGCAATTAAAATTTGGAACGTAAAGAACATCTTTTATTTCCAGACCGCCCTTTAGGGTGCAATCGCCTTTCCCTTTTACGGGTATGGCGTCCCCATTGGGAATAATGGCAGGTTCTTCGGTTTTACTTATTGTTCTGTTTTCAAGGATTTCAATATCATGGGTAATATGTTCGGTTGCTCCCGAGTCTATTACCCACTCGTCGTTTCGATAATACTTACCTTCCATATTGGCCATGTGGGGTGTGTCATTCTTGGGGCCACTGTCATAGAAAAGTGGTTCAAAAGGACTTGATATTGATAATTTGTCAAGCCTGGTATAGGGCTTGAGTTAGCCACGACACATGATGCCTTCAGCTTGCTATCTTCATGTTTCCCTTTGTTACCCGGCCACCAATCCGGATATCCAATCTTCTTGAAGCAACCATTCTTGTTGTGTCCATCTTTGTTGCAAAAATCACAATGCTCAACCGCTTCTCTATGCTTCGGTTCCCTGGAAACATTTTTGTCTCGCCGATTTGTGTCACGTCGGTTAGGCGTATAAGCCTTAAGGGCAATGGTTTCAGGTCCTGCTCTTCTTTCAGCAGATATTAGCCTTTGACGTTCGTCTTCGGCCACAAGATGGTAGGTACTGCCCAGGTTTGGTGTAGGTTTTAATGCAAGAATTTGAGTTTTAATAACAGAAAACTCACTGTCTAAGCCCATCAGAAATTGATATAGTTTCTCCTTATCAAGGTGCTCACCCAGCTTCTTCCCCACTTCGCAAACACATCCGTCGCAAGTACATCGAGGAGTCGGCTGTACCGTGTGAACCTCGTCCCACAGTCCGCGGAGTCATGTGTAATAGGAGGAGACAGAAGCACCATCTTGTTTAACGGTGGTAAGGGCTTGTTTCAATTCGTACGCCCTAGGCGCGCTCTCTTTTCCAAATCTCTCGACGAGGTCGTTCCAGATTTCAAGGCTCGTGTTCGCATACTTCACACTAGCCCTAATGTCCTTCTCCATAGCTGTGGTCAACCACCCCTTCACCATAGCGTCTGCACGCATCCACGCCATGTAATCGGGGGCAGTTTTGTCGGGCTTCTTGAGAGTGCCATCAATGAGTCCGACCTTGTTCTTTGCAAACAGGAAATTAAGCATTTCCTGCGACCAATCAGCATAGTTGTTGTCGGTAAGACTGTCATTGACGTGTAGTTGTTTCGGATAGTTGGACGGGTGGATATAGAGTGGTAACTCGTATCCAGAACGCTTTCGTTCTTCGGGTTGACTTCATCTTTGTCGCCAGCCATTCTTGATGAAGATGAGGCGGCAGTAGGGCTTTGTATTTTGATATTAGGCCTACTCTGATACCATCATGAAATCGATGGTTAGAGCTCACAATAATTCTGTTGTGTATTGCTCTTTACAATGGGGAAGGGAAGGGAACATAAATACAAAAAATAGAAACCTATACATAGAAGGTTGCTAAATAAAGGGCCAATGAAAGGAATGATTAGGAGAGAATTAAAGCCGTGAATATCTCAATCCTAATATTTTCCAGGTACATTTCTATTATCAATGAATATGTGAAATTAGGTTACTATTTTTATCCAATTATTACGACTAGTATACTACTACATATTTACGACGTCAAAAGCTCCAACGATTCAGAGAAGTCGTCAGGAACATTGAACTTGATTGTCAATATATAGCAATTTCAGTAGAGCACGAAATTAATAAATATAATTGTCTAGATCAAGCAATTTCCAACCATCATTACTTCCCTATTTATACCCAGATAGGAGAAAGAGGAGGTTGGAATACTGTGTTTTGATCTATCAAAAAAAGAATAGGAATGTGAGAAATACAGTTTTATGTCAATTTGAGTGCTTTAAGCGCTTTTTCAGCTGCATCATCGAGATCTTCTGTTGTAATCAACGTCGTCCCGCTCTCCTGTGTCATTGTTTAATTATTGTTAATATATTTTTCTCTATGTTCCATAACAGGCGGTGGCAACTAAAATCCCGCCCGGTTATCTGATAACGGGTCAAACTGTAAGAAGATTATTTATAAAGGAAACAAACAGGTCAAAAATCACCTAAAATGCTTGCAATCTTTATAACTGATATCAAAAGAGAGAGAAAAATTATTTGGATAAACGTAATACATCGACCCGTTTGGTTAACAGAATTTATTGGAATCGGAATCTGAAATTCCATTCCTTATGGTGTTCAGTTGGAAAAGGTTAAAAAGTATTGAATTCCATGGAATTCCCATGCTTGATGGAATTCAAAAATCCTTAGCCTCACCAATGAATGTATACTACTCCCCAAAAGATCCCTCAAACAAACTAAAATCAAATCTTTTAACAATAAAACATACAACTATACAAGAAGCTGAAAAAATTATGTAGAAAACCAAAAATAATATTAACAATCAAATAAATAATTAAAAAATAATGACTTTATAAAGTTTATATAAAAGTTATAAAACTAAATTATATACAAAAGCTAAAAGATAATAAGATTGGAAGATTACAGAGATTAAAAGTTCATAATTATGAAATATTTATAAAGTTTGTAAAAAATTGATAGGGCAATTACGTCATTATCATTATTTACATTTCAATTCCTTTGATAAATTTATAAACCAAACAGGCAAACAGTACTGTGTCAAGTAATGAAAACCGAATTCAGTTCAATTCTGCCAACCAAACACACGACAGTTTCTATTCCTTCACAAACGTTCTGCAAACCAAACGCTACCTGATCTTGTAGAAAATATAAAATTGACATTAAAGTGTTGACAGGTGAACCCCACCCGACTCATTTTGACATGCGCTTGAAAGTTACCCATTTTGTCGGGTTACCCAACATGACAAACGCTTTGAATTATTCCCGGAATAGGAGAAAAAGAAGACAAGAATCAGAAAGTGGAAATACAGTTTATGTTGACTTGAGTGCTTTAACTGCTTTCTCAGCTGCATCATCCAGATCTTCTGCTGTAATCAATGTCATCCCACTCTCCTGTGTCATCAACGTCTTTCTATTGTTAATTTTATCTCTAATTTTATAGCATAGTAACTAGAGGTATTGCAACCCGTTCACATGATAACAGGTCACATAGGTAAAAGAGACAAGTTAAAAGATAGATCCAAATTGAAACTAGTCTAATATGCTTACAACCTTTTAACTAACATTGTTTTAAAGATTAGATATTTAGATTATTATTTTCAATAATATTTTTGTGATCAGTTTAATACATTGACTATTTAAAAAAATTAAACTAAGAAGAAAAGGTGTTTGACAAGTCAGCAGGATCGACCCCGTTTAGACTCGCTTAAAATGAACCCTTTTTGACACAAGGAAGTTACAGTGAGAGAACAATTTGTTATACCTTGAGAATCCTCTTTCCTTGATCAACATTTGTACCTTCAAGACGAACTACTACAGGCACTTTCAATGCGACCTGGGAACAAAATTAAATTAGAACTTAGATAGCTTACTCAAATGATACTAACACTAATATAAGTGTCAATAAAGAATGAACTAATCAACTCGTGGTGGAAAGTGTTTTTCAAATCTAACTGAAAGAGGATTTGAGGATGCTAATGGACTCACATGCTTAGCAGCGTTAACAATCCCACTAGCTATGACATCACATTTCATTATCCCTCCAAAAATATTAACCAAAATTGCTTTGACTTTGTCATCTGAAGTCAAGATCTTGAAAGCCTCCACAACCTGTTAGATTTCTTGTTAGTATTTAATTATTTATATTTTATAACTTATCAGAATCTATTAACTGAAAAAAAGTGAAAAAACTATCTAATTAAATACTTGCCTGTCCTTCAGAAGCATTACCACCAACATCGAGAAAATTGGCTGGAGTTCCTCCATGTAACTTTATGATATCCATGGTAGCCATTGCCAATCCTGCACCATTCACCATGCATCCGATTTCCCCATCCAAACCAATGTAATTTAAATCTGCTTTTGCAGCTGCAACCTGTCAAGAACATTATAAAACTCATTTTAGATGACCATTTAAACTTTTGATATAATAGACTATTTATACTTCATGTATATTTTTTATAAAATAAACTAGTTATACTTCACGGGGATCCTCCTGTGTTGGATCACGCAGAGCAAAAATCTCTTTCTGGCGGTAAGCAGCATTATCATCGAAGTTTAGCTTAGCATCAGCGGCAATCAACTTGTTATCAGAAGTCTCAGCAATGGGATTGATCTGGTGGATACTTGAAATTAACACCGAGATATGGGGATGCAAATTTTAACTTTTAAAAAGGACCAACAACTTGAGTGAAATTAAAGCCCACCTCCAATTGTGTGCAATCAGATTCACGGAAAAGATTATACAACTTCTTTACTTGTTCTATAGAAGCATTTCTGTCAGCTCCTTTAGGAGCAAGACCATCTACGACCTTGGCAGCATCTTCATCTGTAATACCTTTGAAAACATCAATAGGCACCTGTAAAATCAATGATAAAGAAAAAAGAGAGAGAACAAATCAATTTTGATATTAAGTAAAGGTAGAAGATTAGTGAATCAAGCGGGTTGGACAACGGGTCATTTTGTACAAGAGAAAATGGGTTAAAATTTACTACTTTATAGTTTATACAAATAGTTAGTTTCTCAAATATGACTACAAAGATTATATTATTTAAACAACGATATTAAATAGAACGAATTAGAAAAGTTAGTCAAATATGATTACTAGAGAGGTTTATGTGATAAGAATATACTATGGGCGACTTTCAACCGATTAGAGACATTTCCCTTTAAGCTAAATTTGACCTGTGTGACCAATTAAAAGATATTACATAACCCGAATTTGACACTTTTTATAAATAAATTGGGCCAAGAATTTCCAGCTCTAGCTTAAAAAAATATTATGATTTTAAATAAAAGCGTACCTTTATAATCATGTCGGGAAATTTCTCAGCAAGGTCTTCAATGCTGGTTCCTCCCTCTCGGCAGGCAATTATAAGCTGGACAACAGAAGACTCGATAAGTACCATTTATCAATGGGTATAATATATATTTGCTTTGTTTTTAAATAAGAGCATATATAGATAGATTTGTCAACATTAAAGCTAACAATGTATTTGGAAGAAGAAGTAAAGCTTACAGGACCAGCAGTTGTACGATCAAGGGTGATTGCGAAATACATTTCATTCACAAGTGACACTTTTTCACACAAGTAAACCTGCATAAATAGAGATACACATTAGTTCTTATGTTTCGGTTGCAACTCTTCAATAGCATTTTATGCATTAAAATTTACGGTTTGGGCGACTTTCAACCAGTTTTCCATTTCCTTCTTACTTTTCTATTTATTTTATTTTATTTTACCTGTGTCACCCTTTAAGCTAAAACCAAAAAAACACAACCAGAATCTACCCATTCATGGTCCAAACTGCTACCTCCAATATTGCTGAGAGTACTAGTTACTAGAAAAGTCAAAGATGAAAACAGTAAATAGCAATATAAAAGCAAACTTTCCATCAGAATGTGATTTCTTTTATGATGAAACATCCAAGAATGTATTAACAAGGGTTACAGTTCAACTTTAATATTGCCAACTTTGATTGCAAAGGGCCCCATTTGAGGTGCTTTATCATCCTAATCATCAAGTTAACTTCTTTGAAACACTAATAATTCGTCCAGAAGGAGAGAGGGTAAAGGACAGCAATTGCTACCAAATATTTCTTACAATGCTAAGCAATTTACACATATATACCACATGGAAATATGAGCCTCATGGCACTCCGAATATAAACATGACGCTTACATGATTTATCTAAAATACATAGCATGTCCCAGGAGAGTATATGACAAAAGCAGTCATTGGTTGTAACAGGATATTAATGAGAATATAAGTAAAGTCAACCTTGCTGACAACTTTTCCTTGTGGGCCAGTTTGTTTAGTGACAAGAGTCTGTCCAAGCATCTTCCCTACAAAAACATCAAAATACAATCAAACGACTAATAAATAAATAAATCCTCAAAAAGATCAATATGTGTATAATGAATACCATTCACATATTCCATATGTAATAATACTATAATAGCTTTACTGCTTAAATGTGCTTTTATATTACCAAAAGGGAAACAAACTAACTGTCAAATGGATCAAATTCACAATGAAAAAAATATAAAAATTCATACCAGCTATATCTTCGGCCTGTTCAGCTTTGACAATGTGAACTCCACCTTGAAGACCACTTGTGAACTTCCCTAAGCCCCTTCCACCAGCAAGTATTTGACTCTTAACCACCAACTGGACCAAAAAAAATCAGTGCCGCTTATTTCAAATCTCAACAAGATGTTATCACAAACAAGTACAGAAGGACAACAGATTAAGATCACAACTTCTAAGATCTTGGCCTTGCAGGAAGTGGAAAATGATAAATAAATGAAAGGAAATTATCAAGAAAGCCACAACCAGATACTTCAAAGTTTCAATCGTAGAGTGTATTACTTCAGTTCTTAATATTAACAAAGAACCAGCCTTGGTTTTGGTTTTACTTCTTATCAATATAGTTTAGACCTCTAAACAAGAAAACATTGCTGAAAAAAAATTTATCACTAATAAGTGAATTACCTCCTTCTCATTTGGAAATGTTGTTTGAATAGCCTTTCTAACTTCCTCAACAGAAGAAACAGCAACACCTTTTGGAACATTAATACCAAACTTGCTCATCAATTCAGCTCCCTGATTTAAATACCGTCTGTCAGTGAGCAATTAAAGATGAAACATAGCATGCAAATGACATGCAAAACAGGTGTCACTCTTTGCACCAAACGCCCAAGGTTTACCATCATAACAGATGAATGCAATATAGATAATCGTCTCTAGAAAAAAGTAACACACGAAATTAAATACAGTCTCAAGATCGTTCAGACATTCAGTACTCACAACAGTCCAACTTATGAGTTATGTGTTAATTGAATGTGGGATAACAATTCATTAATGTGGCAAACAGTTTATGCTTGTTAAATTCTCAATTACCATTAATGCAATGACCAACAAATATTTCAGTCTTTCAAGTTCGAAAATTCCTGCAAAATTGATCAATAAATTTTGTAGTCGAGCTTTGCACTAACCCTTAAACATACTCTTTCGTACCAAAAGCATAGAGATGTGAATTATTCTATTCAAGTATGTGGATCTAACATTTGATGCAGTTATATAAGTTATCGATGCGACGATGCTGGTATCAATGGCCATTTTCCAAAAATAAATTGTAAATTTGATCCTATCAGAGTCAAACTCATTCATCTTTTCGTCAGCTGCCGCGAGAGCACAGTAGAACAATGTTTAACAGACATATATCTCATCTCAAAAAGACCATCATTAATTTGAGGCAGCATATCAAGGTCAAATCCCTAATATCTTTGTGTTCTAATTATTTTCCTTCATAATCAGCTGGATGACGTGATGGTAGAATACAACCATTAGATGCTGTTTCAAATATACGCTACATAAGTTAAATAAATAAATACAAAAAGATAGAAGCGAATTAAAGAGGATCATGACCTGGTATTCGTGGATGTTGAGACGGCGGAGCTGCTGCTGTTGCCATTTTCCGGCAACGTTGAGCGACTTAGATGCAAGCTTGTTGAACAATCCTCCCACCATTGTTGTGTTGGATGTATAAACCAGATCCACTAGAGAAAATTTCTACAGCTGCAAATAGATCGGACCGAGAGTTGATGAAACAGAAATCAGTTGGTCTTATTAATCTGGAGAGAAAGTGAAATGAAATAGGTCGTATGGAGAGAGGGGGCGGAGAGACGACTGACCTGTAACACCGGAATTGGGGAAGCAAAGAGGCCCTTGTTAACCTCGATTCGTCTTTTTTGTTTTAAGAAATTCTAAGCCAAGGTGATGTTAAGAAAGCAATATTACCCAAGTTAATTATATCAATTGCATAGGTTGTTTTTTTAATAAAATTTGGGCAAGTTTATAAATCATTTTTTTATATCATGGTTTATTTAAGTTCATAAGTTTAATTTATAATGGAAAAATAACGTGTATAACTAGAAGCATCAATGATAGACTCTTTACACTCGCAAACATTTAAATGAGTAAATAATAAAATAACTAATTGTAACACCTGATTTTCGGAACAAATTTAAACTTTTTAAACAACTAATAAAAACCATCATTTGTCTATTCATTTACATAAGTGTCCGAAAGCTCTATTTTGATTTACAAAAAATTGGTGTTACTTGTTGTCTTAATTACACGATCATTAACCAAAGAATAAACAAAAGAAGAGCATATGTCATGTATATCCAAACACATAACTACAGGGTTGTATCAAAGGCTTCCCAAAAGCTTCTACCTGACTCACTGGCATAAAGCTACTATTTATCTGCGGATACAAAAAAAAACAATTAAAATAATAGAGACGTTAGTGTAACGCTAGTGAGTGTACCAAAAACAGTTTAACATTATAAACAAGTCATCATCACATTTTACTTTACATGGCATCACTTATCTTAACACATAAGATGTGGGGGACAAGTCCACTAGACCTTGTATCTTCCATAGTGGTCGACCATGGTCAACAAGTCCACGTGGGGGTGTGTCCACATCTCCCGTCAAGGTGGGGGAGCACAAAGCATGTCCACCATACAAGGGTTGTCAGGAGTGAATGACTTGTTCCCCAAGTCCAGTCGTGTATGCTTAGGTTTAGTGACTCATTAGCCCATTGAACCACACGGTCATAATGGGTGTCATCATTCCCCTCCACTCTTTACACCAATTTCACAACCACATGTGTATCTAGGTTTCCAATTGCCGAAGCCATATGAACCAATACACGTCACATGATGGTGAGGAACCAACAAGATGCAAAGCACACAATCTCAAACTCAGGTCCGGACCACAAAGGCACAATCACAAACGCAAGCAAGTTAAACACATATAGTTATTAACTTGCAAGAATCATCACATAGCATTATATGCATTCAAAGCTTGCAAAACATATGTTTAACATTTCATATTATCATTAACATGATATTCAATGATAACGAATCACATTGATGCCATAAACATGTACAATACATAATAAAAGAGCAAACATGATGATTTATTAGTTTATAAAAACTCAAAAAGGTATCTGCAAGGTATAACTCACCTGATGAAGTAATGAGGATCACTTCCTATCAAAAACCAATGCCATAACACTTGAACAATATTCCTATAATCACAAAACATAAGGTTAACTTAAATAAGTTAACCGACATCGAGACTCCCAAAGGGTATAGACTCAATACTATGAATAAACACCTTTTTTAGGTCTTAAAGACTTCATTTTATCCCCCTATAATTAATAGAATCAATCCCCAATTAAATATAAGGTCAAAGGGGGTCAAAATAATGTTTTTAGGTTGATTAGAGGGCTTCGCGCCGCCAAGCACAACTCCTCGCGCTAGCTACAAAACTCTAGAAAAACACACTACGTAGAACAGACGGGGTAGTGCCACGAATCTCACGTGAACAATAACTGTGTGGCTGTTTTTCTTGTCAATTTTCGACCAAAACCAAATCTTTCCAAACCAAACTTAGTTACAGCATCAAAACAAGGTCTAAACACTACTAAAGCATCTCTAACATCACCATATAACTTTCAATTGAAGATTCAAACCCTAATTTTACCATTTAACTCAAAAATGACCCATTTGCAAAAGTTTTCAACACAAAACAACAATAAGTCACCAAATACTTCGTCTATTGTTAAAATCAAAAATAAATAATAGATAAAACTTACTTGATCTACAACCACTTGAGCTTGCCCTTTCTTGCTCCAAAAACCAAGCTTAAATGCTGGAATGAGTGTTAAAAACACACTATTAAGCCTAAATACACTTCAAGCTACCAAGTACTCCTTGATTTCTTCCTCAATTTTGACTTCTTCTTAAAGCTCTCCTTCTCTCTCCCTCTCTCACGATTTCTCCAGCCAAAATGGGGTTTTGACCCCCAATTTCGAGTCAAATGGACACACACACAATTACACTTAGGTCCCTCTAATTTTTAAGCTTGACACTTATGTCTACCATTTTAATTAACATAGATGCACACATACAAGGATGAAAATAATAATAATAATAACAACAATCACTTAATATTCAAACAAACTTGTATAATTATATATTTTATAATTTTATAAAATTTCGGATATTACACTAATATACCCGTCCTTTAAATTGTTTATAAGAGTAAAAGTATATAAAATAAATGTTGCTATAAGAATATATCATATCCCCACTTATGATTTATATACTTATTTAGAAATATAATAATCATATAAACACGATGCCAAAATATAACGTCGTTCGGTCGCAAGGTCACGACCTACATCCACGGAAAGAAACCAGAGACTTCTTTATTAACCGAGGGTGTTTACAAGATGTCAACCCGAAGGTACATAGGTTGAATGAAACCTAGTTACGATATTTACAGACACAAACTAGAAAACTCTAATTAATAACTAATGGGCTACCGATTACAAGATAACAATGCAAAACCAATTATGACTCTAATTTCATGCACCACGACATGCACTTTGAGTGCACGATGTGTGATGTCCGAGAAGTTCCAAAGTACACATCGTGAGTTTCTTTTACATGCCATGGAACATTTACTTTAGTTACCTGCCCCATGTAGAGAAACAAACCCCTACGCCATGTGCCCTTTATTTCTTCCAAAACTGAAACCCGGTCTTCGCATGTTATATTTCGTTAACCATCTTTTCCCATGCCATGAACCATTTTGATCAGACCAAGATCCAATATCGTAAACTTCATGTCAAACTCCCCCTTAATTAGATTTAAGTCACACATAATAATCTCCCCCATTGACTTGAATTCTGATCAATCAACCGATATTATCAAAAAACCTTCTCTTTCCTGCCAACCTCCCCCAAGGAACTACCTCCTCATACGAGTCACGAAGTCTGACACCGCATCACGTGATTTCACCATAGACCATCTCCATCTGTGTAATCTCGACTTTGTCCAATCAATTTTCCTGGCTCTAAGGACAATTCATGCAAACCTTTTGACATTTGGAAGAATAGACACTGCTTAGTTAATGATACCAATGGATATAATTACTTATATTTACGGTTTTAAACACTTGTAATGGTTTTTGGTTGGCTACGGTGTAGCACTGTGGTTTGTTATGGTTGGATTTTCGTCGTTTTGGCGGTGACAATTATTTTAGTTAATGTTTTTAAGACTTCCGTTGATAGTATTTAATATAAAATCAAAAGTCTTATCAATGGTAAAATTTTAAAAATCATGGTGTTACATTACTATTTAATAAAATTTAGAAGTATTGATATCCTTTAACGAAACATCTAGAGTACCGTGGTTTCGTTTTTATGTCTAGAGTAGTAAGGTGGAGCAAATGATGAGTGAATCAATGGATTCATACAGAAAATCAATGAGAAAGCGTTGAAATTCGAACAAAATACGTAGCTTTAGACATGGATTATTGTACTAGAATGTTGGTAAGGTATTTTACAAACAAAACCTCGGCTTTGTTTCAAGAAATTCGGCTAACAGATGGCCTAAATCACCCATTTAAGGTACAAAAAACGCTGCTGGGTTGTTTTAATCACTAATTTATGTATCAAAGCGTTAGAAACTTGTTTGAAAAAAAGGGTAGTTTGGGCTGATCCTTATTACTACTGATGAGCCAATCTTCTTGGGCTGATGAATTGGGCCAAAGGTTCCTATGTGGTTAGAATGGTTTGAAGGATAAATGGCTAATGGTTAATTGTTGAGTTAAATTTACAATGGTTTTGGAAATAAAGTTCACTTCTGTTTTTGTCTTATAAAATTACATATGGTTATTTAAATATATAAACATGATTATTGTGTAAATAAATGATCAATAAAAAGAGTTTTTTCCGTAATGATAATTGTTATCACTGTCATCACTAGACGACACATCAATATAACTAACTCGTGACTAGTATAGTGGTAATGAGCTCCATCTTCACGAGCAAATAACGAGCACCCACAGTAACGAGGGCAATTGCAATTGCTCTTATAGTTGACTCAAGAAGGTTGTGATCTTCACAATGTAAGCTATCATATCCTACAATATAATAATTAATTAATAATCTGTAAAGAGGATAAGTCAAGGTGAGTACACCTAATTAACCTTATACGTATAGGTTGCATGAGTGCTTGTATCTACCAGTTGTTGAAAATAGAGTCTTAAGATTTATTTTAAAATGTTGATATATTTATTGATGTTACTTATAATTGTACAAGCCTTTAAAGCTCAAGGTACAAGTGACCAATGCACGGAATTAGTTTGAACAGCAGGCTTAAGTTCATATTTTATGTTCTCGAGAACAAAAGGAAAGGATTTTGAGTATGTATAGTTTTTCATTGGTTTCTTGTATAAGACTTGGTGTTTGATAGTTAATTAACTAAAGCTTCCGGTCGAGTTGATTGAGCTGCGATCCTTATCCAACTCTCTCTAAGGTAGTATTGATTTCTAAAACTCGAATGCACATACACGTTATTTGAACTTGGTAGTCATTTAGGGTTTAATTGTTTGGCATTATATGAAGACAATAGATATGTTTGTTAAGGTCATATGTGTGTGTATATATATAGATATAACTTTTCAATATATTAAGACGGAGAAAGTTAAATGCTTTATTATGTAGTATAGAAAATGAATAACACAATTATTTGTTTAATTAAAGAGATTGATACTAGCTAGTGTCATTAATACAAATCTTTATTATCTATGTATAAAACTAAAACAAAAATTCCTAATTTGTGGGTATGAGTGAATACACCATTTTGTAAAAGGATGAATGATGATGTGGTTGTGGTTTAGCCAGGAGATATGATTGTGGTTGATGGTGAAACCAGTACTTTTTAGAAAGGAGCAAATGCATGTAGTACCACCATCATTTTAATGTCTGGTTTTGTGGGTATGGCATTCACTATCTCACCAAAATTATTTACTCTACCACATTTGCAAAAGACAAATATCAGACTTAAAGTTTATGCATTTTTACTTATTATTTATTAAACAAATAGATGTTTTTAATTATATATCACAATTTATTACACGCCCCATACATTTTCAGTTGTAACAATTTATGATCGTTCTAAGAAAATAACCTTAATTATATAGCTTAGTTATAATAAAAAAATATTATTATGCAGGAATCAATAACTTAAGTTTTAAAAACAATTTACAAAGTATAAATATGATGTGGTGATGTTTCGATATTTTATTGTTCTATCCCGATGTGTGACCTCTTTTTTCTCGACTAGTGAACTAATTTAGATATGAGCTTTATAGTATTTTTTTTATTATGTTGGGCTCTAGAAAATCATAACATTATAACTATACACACACATAAAATGGGCCCTCTTCGAAACACCCTTGATAATCTGAACATATACAACTTAAGAATAGGAATAGTGAAGTGTTATTTGCACATGTGTGACCAAATATACAAACAACATGTATTGCACACGGACAATAACATGATTGTGATAATGACATTAAACATTTTGTCCTTTTAATTTATAAAAAAAACAGTATGATGAAAAATGAAATTGTTGTATGAGATGGTTTTTGTAGTTCTTACAAAAAATTAGAACTCAGACTAAACCTTTCTACACACAGTGAAAGAATATTAGATAAGGACTCAAATATTGGTAAATACCAAAATTATTTTAGTTTATATTTCTTGCATTGTACACTTGACATGTATTATTTTCTCTAACATTTATTATTCTGCATTCTAGTGAATCTGGCATTTATCATTCCATATTCACATTTACAATTTTTTTATACTAACCCTTATTATGATTTATTTAATTTAATAATAAGTTTTATTTTTACATGTTTGGATCTCATTTTTCATGTAGTCCATTATTTATGTTTTCATGTTCTTGAACTACAATAAAAGGGAATGCATTTTTAAAAAAATTACATCACTAAATAAATCTTAACAAATCGTTCGCAAGAAACCTATAATTGATTTACCTTTAATATTTTATCATAGTTTTTTCTGTAATATAAGATGTTGATGAAAAATACCTAAAAGCATTTTGTAACATACGTTTATATCATATATCCATATCCTTTGATATACTCGAAATCTTTGTAATCTACATATGTATTTAAACATACTGACAAGCGCGCATCAAACCCTATTGTCTACTGGTATTAGGAATGGCAAAGGCCATCCGACCCGATGATCATCCACCCGATCCGATCCATCGATAGTGGATATGGACGGAGTTAAATGGATGAATATTGGATGTGGAGCGGATATGGATGTTTAGTGGAGGCATGGAGCGGATATAGACGGATGAAATAACTTTAAGTGGATATGGATATGGATATGGATATGGATGTTGAAAAGGGCAAATTGCACGAAAATACAACAAACTATGCCAATATTGCCATTGTATGCAACCAACTTTATTTTGTACCTAAAAATACACACAACTT
>JAUEJL010072380.1:5991-16408 GCA_032274825.1 Drosophyllum lusitanicum | reverse complement strand
ATGAAAATCAAGTTATTTGACCGAAAACATAATTTGTTTTTTTCTCCAAAAAATGGGTCGACACGAAAACACGACCCAAACCGAACACGAATTAAGTGACACGAACCGAACACGACACGAAACTAAACTGGGTCGAAAATGGGTCGACACAAAAATGGTTGACCCGAACACAACACGAACCATTTAACACGAACACGACCCGAATTGTCAGGCTACTCATATAAATTATATAGTCATTACTACTAATAATCTAAGAGCACTCACTAACTTTACGCTCTATAAAATTTGATATATAAAATCTGATTTTTTTCATTGGCTATCAATTATTTTAAAAATCAACTATAATGGTAATAGATTTAAACTTTCTTTAGAGGATCAATAAACTAGTTATGTCTACTACATTAATAGTTACAAACCAAATAATAACATATCAATACGGTTCATAAATAGCATTGTTCGAGTTAAGAAAGAAAGAGGCAGGTTGTAACAGTTACATTGGAAACGAAATGGTCTAAATTAATACAAAAGAAAGTATGTGTTTTCTTCCGGAGAGCTTCATGAAACATATTACCTTCGAGGATGAACCTGGTTGATAGGGGAATGGATATTCCTTCGATCATTTGTCCATTATGTGATGTTTTTACTGAATTGGTTACTCACATTTAGCATCAATGGTGAATCAGAATTCTATGTCAACAGATTGATATGCTGTATGGGAAGCTACAATGTGTTCTACGACATATTACATTTGGAAATTGAGGAATGCGGTGTTGTTTGGCTCACAGAAAGTGTGTGGAGGACGTCTTCTTTCAAACTCAACTAAATATGTTTTCTTCGATTCATTATAGGAAGAAAAAAGTATCTCCGTCGAGTTGGATTATATGGTGTTCATCTCCGATTGATGTTACAAAAGAGCTATTGTGATTTAATGTTCATCCTAATTTTGTTTTTATTCTTCGTGATGGTTGTTTTGTAGTGCTATGTGGTGATCGTTTTTTGGAATTGGATATTTGCTTCTTGCAAATATTATGCTGTTCTTCTAGGTGTAGTGTGGCCTGTGGGTGGTTTGTACAAAAAAGTTGTGTTTGCCTTAAGAAAAACATATCAATACATACTATAAGGACATAAGGGGACATAGTGGATAAATTCATCACTCATTCAATCAGTATCACGTCACATTTTCCCTACATCATATTGGTAACCGTTTAAGGCAACAAAATGAGTTGTACTCAATCACATCATCACACTCACCCACCACTCCTTTAATACACAAAGCACAATGAATATAAATTGTCCCGTGTGAGCGTCAGTTTGGCAGGATCACACCGGTGATCACAATGGCATTTGAATGACTAGATATAGAATCATTGGATCACAACGTATATAGAACCCTTGGATCACACTAGCTTTACGCGACCTACACCTAGGGTGTAATAGAGTCGAGGAGTTACTTGAGATCGACTCGAAAAATATTCGAAATCGACTCGATATTAACTGAGTCGAGCTCGAGCTACTTGAGTAGGGGGCTAAGTCAAATTCAAGTTCTCATCTACTCTGCTCATCAACAAGCTTGCAAGCTTAATCGAACTTAGCCAATTCACATTTGTAACCTTGATAAATACGTATGTTACCTACATATCCATACTATTGAGTTACATCTTGTCACATAATGGTGTTTAAAAACGAATTATTATTGTTTCGAGCCGAGTTGAGCTCGAGAGTACCATCAAGTTTATTGAGTGGAGCTCGAACGTGAAATCTAAAGTTCGGTTAAGCTCAAGTTTTTAAGTCAAGTCTAGTTCGGAGTTTGACAGTGTTGTGATTGACTCGGTTAGGCTCGGTTAAACCTCTTCCCATGCCATCCTCTCTGAATAAGAAATAACAAAAGTAAATGTCATCTATAACTTTTCTTTTCTTATTTTACGTTGGTAAATGTTATTTTCAAGGGTGATGGAATATTGTTTTATCTTATTTACAAGTAAACTAATTTATAGTAATTAATAATAAGTTTTTAGATAATTTACTTTATAATCTTTAAATATAAATAAAAAACTAATTTGGATAATATTTGTTAGATAGTCTTAATTATTTATTTTGATAAAATTAAATTTCAATCATTAATTTAAGTTGAAAATTTAATTTGATTTTGACCTTTAAAGTCAAAGTTTTTTAATTCGAATCAAAGTTACTAGCTATAAATAATTTAATATATGTCTTTCTTAAATATTAAAATATTGTATTTTTCACCCTAATTTATAAATATCATATTTATCTTTTATAACATTTTAAAATATCATATTTAATCAACTTAGTTTTATCATTTTAAAATATTTTATAATCATTTTAAACTATTTTTAAGTATAACCAATAAATAATTGACTTTATTGTTTATAATTATAACGATAATGATCGATGACTTATACAATAAATATAATCATGTCTCTTCGAATCATGAAACCACATTTTTGTTATCACATCTGCTCTCCCCTCGTATCGATGCTTCCACCGCTTAATGTTGACAATGTTTGTCGTCATTTGTTAAAAATTCTCATTGCTTCGTACTTTATAATTATTTAATATGTTTTTATTAATGTTTAACATTTATTATTTTTTAAGCAAACTGATGTATCATTTTTTTTAATAGCAAACACATATACCCACTAAATCTACTTCATTGTCCACAACGAGCTCTTGGGAGGAGACAACACTCCACAACACCAGATATTGCTGAGCTACAAGCCCTTTTAAGCAAACTGATGTATCACATGGACATTTAATTAATTAGAAATATGATCAATATAACACCTAGTCTTAACTATAGAACATAAAGAACAAATCTAGACCTTTAGATTAACTAAATCAAAGGCTAAGATCTCTTGATGGTATTTTTGTAATTTACAAGATCAAATTATATATCTAAGACTCTAAGAGTAGTATAGGAAATCTAGTTTTAAAACTCATTTTTCACCTTCCACATTTAAAGATCACCATAATTTCATTTTATATTTTTAAACAATTAAATAAAACATTACCCCCAAAAGTTTAAATTTGTCATAACTAATTAAGTTTTAGAATTTAAGCAATATATATATATATATATATATATATATATATCAATCTACTAGTTTTTTAATCCTCTTTAAATCAAGACCAGTCTTTCCACATTTATGAAAATTTTATTTTGAAAATGCAAATTAGATGAAGATAATAATAAAAATGCAACCCATATGAAGTTTAATATGCATTTTGAGTTGAAGATTTCATCTTATATGTGTTACATCAAACGAAAATGCAACCCAGATTAAGATGATAACGAAAATGCAAGTATAAATGATATTTTTGTTCTATTTTTATAGATATATATATATATATATATATATATATATATATATATATATATCTCTTTATCATGTATGCTTGCATTTTCGGTTATCATTTTCATCTGAATTGTATTTTGGTTATCATCTTTATTTGCATTGCATTTTGGTTATTATCTTTATCTAAATTCTTTTTAAAATGCTTATTTTAAAATTCAGTAGTGCATTTATATTCATCTTGGTTGCATTTTCATTATCTACAGTTGCATTTTGGTTATCTTCATCAGTTGCATTTTGGGTATCATCTTCATTTGAGTTGCATTTTTGTTATCATTTTCATTTGGGTTGTATTTTGATTATCATCTTCATCCACAATTGCATGTTCAGATTTGAGACTTGCATTTTCGTAAGTGCACTTTCCAAATAAAAATTTTAGAAATATGAGAAAAGTGATCTTGATTTAAAAAGCATTAAAAAAAACTAGTAGATTGGTATAATTTTTTTGCTTACTTTCTCAAAACTTAATTAGTTATGACAAATTAAAAATCTAAGAGGTAATGTGTTTTTAAATGTTCAAGAGCTTTTGGAAAGATGGTGATACGCGTGAGTTACTGATGTAAAATTTTGATTTCTATTTAGATTTTATGTTTAATTACGGTTCTATATGTAACGTAACTCTGATTAATTAATCATATATAATTAATAGATACGTATATCCATCTTAAAAAAGTGATTTAACAACACCATCAATGAAAGAAAACGATATTATGGGAGACTTGATCATTTGACTTGGATGAACAACAAAAACCTCAAAAATCCCAATTTTGGTTTACCCCAAAAAAGACGATTCCAAATTAAGCGACGGTAGAGTGAGACTGAGTGTATCAATCTAAAATTCAATCAACAAATCACAATCAGATGTTGCTTCGTCAATTTTCGAGACTTTCCCAAGATGTTCTAAAGGTATAATGATCTACGTCTATTCTTTGATTTACTTGTGTTTTCTTGTCGATTAATTCGAATTACGACAGTTTTAGATCTGTGGTTTTTAGAATCCAGGGGGTTACTGATTCGATCTTGTTAATCCCGCTTGCATTCTCCTATCCTCTTTGTTTATCAAGCTAACTATTTCGATTTTTCATTTTTACGGGAATTAGTTGCAGTGTTGCACAAATTAACTACTGACAGTATGTATTTTTGGTCTTGGTGAAGTTTATCAATCTACGGTGTTCTGATTTTTTGATGTTTAGTGGGTGCTAATTTTGATAATACTCATTTTGATGGGTGGAAGTGACTCAAGTGAGCTTGATTCAAATGAGTTGCGGAAGTTGATAGTTTTTATGTATGTTGTTTCTAGTATAAAGATCAAAAGAATGCAAGCATTTGAAGGCTGCTGCAAATATCTTGTGTGAAACTATGTGTCTATGTGATATCATATTTACACTTGACCTTTCATATTTTATTTGCCCCTAGACTTCATTCTATCATAATCTTGAGGAATTGATCAAGGTATGCGATTAATTAAATTCATTTGTATTGGGGCTCAACTTTAATGTTATATTGAAAATGTTCAAGTATATTGAAGTTAAATCACCATCTGTTCAAGTAAAGGAACCCTGAATTGTTTTGCTTTCAAGATGAAAGCTTAAGGATTACGATATGACTAGAGACGGCATGACAAAAATATGGAGCTCAGTTACTTTAGATTAAGAAACATCAGTAATTTTTTTTTTTTCTTTCAAGAATTATTCAATACAGTTTATGCTTATCTGTAAACTGCATAGTTGGCAACATGGTTATTTATTGCAGACCCATTCTACTTTCATCTTGTAGGTTCGAGAATGAGTTATCCTCATACGAACTCCACTCAATTTTCATGGTATTCTGAAGTCAAGATTTGTCACCATTAAATTTGACTGCTGAGAGAGGTCTAAATACATAATTTCTACAATGGAACCATCAAAATCAGACAACCATATTCAATACAATCCAGTTCAGTCCGAGAGTATCGATTCAATACCTTCATCTCAAAGCTTCCAAAATGCAAACCCTAGACCTTCTTCAGTTAAACCGGTGTTAAATTATTCCATCCGTACAGGTGAAGAGTTTGCTCTAGAATTCATGCGAGATCGGGTGAACCCTAAGATGCCAGCCACTGTCCAATATCCTGCAGGCGATCCTAGTCGTACACCTGGCTACCTAGAACTAAAGGGCATTTTAGGCATCGGTCATACCGGATCCGAAAGTGGGTCTGACATATCCATGGTCAATATGGTAGAAAGAGGTTCGAATCATCTTGAGAATAATTACCAAACATCATCAATGTTTAACAATACACGTGCAGGTATTCATGGTGCATCCGATAATTCACCAAAGATTAAAGTCCTCTGTAGTTTTGGTGGTAAAATATTACCACGCCCAAGTGACGGAAAGCTTAGATATGTTGGAGGGAATACACGAATTATCCGCATAAGAAAAGATATTTATTGGCAAGAATTACGCCAAAAAGTAATAGAAATATATATTGAAACTTATGCAATTAAATATCAGCTTCCCGGGGAGGATCTTGATGCGTTAGTTTCCGTCTCTTGTGACGAGGATTTACAGAATATGATGGAGGAATGTAACGTGTTAGGCGTAGGTGAAGGATCACAAAAGCTTAGATTATTTCTATTCTCTTTAAATGACTTAGATGATGCCAATTTCAATCATGCTAATTCTGGTGGTGATAACGAATTTCAATTTGTGGTTGCTATAAACGGGATGGATGTGGGTTCAAGACAAAACTCAGGTATGCATGGTTTGATGGGATCTTCAGCTAATAATCTAAGTGAGCTTGATGGACAAAATATCGAGAGGAACATCATTGGTAGAGCTTCAACTGACTTTATAGGAAGCAATGCATCACCTTTGACTGACCTCAACAGCTCACTATCGATGCCAGTATCTTCTAATGCTTATGGAACCCATAACCAGATGGTCCAGATGCATCACGGGGAACCCAATCTTAATATGCAACAGCATGTAGTTTCTGAAACTTCTGTTCCATTGAATACCGATGGGCTCATGGTCATGCAAACTCGACAGCCACAAAAGGACGAAAAACTGAAGGGTGATAGTTCTATGAAGCAAGAAATTAAACAAGCTACTATTAGATCCCCGAGAGATGACGTGGCAACAGGTGTCCTAGCTGGTGAGGGAAAGCTTCCTCCAAAACCTAAAATGAATGAGGAGAGACACCAGGAACAGATGCATGCAAAAGTTGCTACATCTAATGACAATGATTCATTTGCTACTAGCAGTGCCATGGGTCCTGATAACTCAGGGTCTGATCTTATTGATTTGAGTTACCTTGAGCCTCCTTCACGAGTTTATCATTCTGAGAGAATTCCACGGGGACTGGTGGAGAAGAACAGGTTGACCAAGTCAGATGATTCACTTGGCTCTCAATTGCTTGCTACCCATTTACAATCTGAAGTAGACCCACAGGATTTTGTCTCAGAATCGGCTGGAAGTATGCATACTGAAGATCTACCCTCTCAAATCACCACCCATGCGGGATCAGTCAACAATGAAAAGTCAAAAGAGACGCCACAGGTCAACAACGATCAGGTTTCGGATGTCGGTAATGTACCAGATGCCACCATGTTAAATGAGAAGAAAGTTAAGTTTGAGAAACCAGCAGAAACTGGATCACAGATGATGATGAACCATGGTTATCCTGTACCTAACAATCAGGTGGCTACTGGTGGTTCCGCTAGTGGTGATCAATCTTCTACCCCTATTGTTTCCCGGCCACAGCAAGGAGACATTCTTATTGATATCAATGACCGGTTTCCAAATGATTTCCTCTCTGATGTATTTACAAGAGCCATGGCTGATGTTTCACCTGGTATAGGTGTCCTGCCACAAGATGGAGCAGGAATGAGCATGAACATTGCAAATCATGAGCCTAAACATTGGTCTTTTTTCCAAAAATTAGCACAGAATGAATTTCAGCAGAAAGATGTTTCTCTTATTGACCAGGATCATCTTGTGTTTTTATCTGGACTTCCGAATGCTCAAGAAGAAACCTCGGCCGTATATAATGTTTCAAAGTTTCCAGATGACGTGGTTTCCCAAAATACTTTCATTGAAGACGAGGAAAAAGAAATTCCTGGTTCAGAATCCACATCGATGCAAGCACATTACAATCCATCGCATATGAAAAGCAGTGAGGGCATGCAGTTTGATGATTTATCAGATAACTTGAGAATGCCAGACTCAGAGTATGAGGTACTTTTTTTTAATCATTGCTACTTTGCTAGTAGATGTAGTAAGATGGCCGGGTTGAGTAATGGGTCAAAGCATGCCATTCTTAGTATGGGTTGGGTTGAACCTAAAATCTCTTTTGTCACTTTTTGATATTTAAAAAATAATAATTAAATATAAATAGAAGAACAATTTAAATTTTTGGATAAGATGATTTAGGAGGACGTATACATTGAAAGTACACTTCAGGCAACTTTCAACCTGTTTAACCAGTTCCATTTTTAGCTACTAAAAATTCTGTTTCACCCATTAGAGATTGTAAGTAAACCAAATCAACCCATACACAAGTAAATGGGCGAAAAATGCCACCTTTAATTGCTATCATGGATTGAATTTGATTGCTCAATTTGAACTTCAGGCAACTTTCAACCTGTTTAACCTGTTCCTTTTTAGCTACAAAAAATTCCTTTTGACCCATTAGAGATTGAAAGTAATTTGAATCGATCAGTACATAAGTAAATGGGCCGAAAATGCCACCTTTAATTGCTATCATGGATAAAATTGTTTTTCTGAATTAGGATGAACCTTCATTGCTCAGTTTGATGCATGTAGGTTGAGACAAGGAATGATGGGCTACCTTCTATTGATCTTTCTTTGGGAGATCTTGATATCAGTTCCTTACAGGTATAACAATATTATCAAGCTTTTAGTATAAATCCTAGAAGTCTATAACGAGCTTGCAAAAGTCTTAAGTTGTTCAAAGGAAATCAGGTTTTAAAATTAAAAAGTTTATAAACTATTAGTGAAGTTTTATGTGGTTCTTGATGCAGATCATAAGAAACGAAGATCTTGAAGAATTAAGGGAACTTGGTTCTGGTACTTTTGGTACTGTGTACCATGGTAAATGGAGGGGAACAGATGTTGCAATTAAGCGCATCAAGAAAAGCTGCTTTGCAGGCCGATCATCTGAGCAAGAAAGATTAGTAAGCATCATTTACATCTCGTTCACAACACAACATCATTTAATCTATTTGATTTCTTACATGTTAAACACCCAAACACAACTGATTATCTGATTATTACAACTTAAAACAACAAAAAGCACGTCCGAACTCCATCTTCTAAATGTCATTTTATACAACTGTTTATTGAATTCTAATTATTCAAAATGACATGGTGACTTTCAAAACACACATCTGAATACACCCTAACAGAGCAGGTGAATGGCGGTTTTAAAGGAACTTGGGTATAGCAGCTATGTTTAATCATTTTAGTTTACAAGCCCATTATTTTCATCTTTTTATTCCTAAAACTTCCAGGAAAGTTACCATGACATCTTTTTTCCCTATAATCAAATGCTCCAAATTTTCATCTTTTAATTATTTATTTTCATCTTATTCTAGACCTTTGAGTTCTGGCGTGAAGCTGTTATTCTTTCAAAGCTTCATCATCCAAATGTAATGGCATTTTATGGTGTAGTACAAGATGGGCCAGATGGGACATTAGCTACTGTCACAGAGTTCATGGTTGATGGCTCGCTAAGGCATGTCTTACTTCGCAAAGATAGGTAATATTTCCATGTGTAACTTATACACACAAACCTTATTCTTCCACAATACCAATACCAAATATTACAATTGCTTCTTTTAATTCTGTAACAAATATATGATTTTAGGCATCTTGATCACCGCAAGAGGCTTATAATCGCAATGGATGCAGCCTTTGGAATGGAGTATTTGCACTCAAAAAACATTGTGCATTTTGATCTGAAATGTGACAATCTTCTTGTGAACATGAAGGATTCTTCACGCCCTATTTGCAAGGTTGTCACATGAAATACTATGCCTTGTTTCTTAGTGGATGCATTATTGGGGGCAATGTCACTGAATAGCATCCACCAAGTTTCACTAATATTCCACCTAGGTCACTTAAGTTTTTTGTTTTGTGTATATGTTTAGTCACTCAAGTCCCAATTGGTGTTCTAATGTTGTGAAATTCTTAATTCTGTAAATTCTTAAAACAAAGGACCATAATACCCTTATAAATTTCATTTTTTGCGATATTCAAGTTTTTATATTGTTGAGTGACTTTTAACTTTATGGGTATGCAGGTGGGTGACTTTGGATTGTCGAAAATCAAGCGGAACACTTTGGTTTCAGGTGGAGTTAGGGGAACCCTGCCATGGATGGCTCCTGAGCTACTGAATGGTGGCAGCAATAAAGTTTCTGAGAAGGTAATAATGTCCCTTTACACCTTCATTAAAAGACACCTAATTCTCGTGTTTTCACTATTGTCTGCTTGTTTCATTTTGCAATGTGACAGGTTGATGTCTTCTCCTTTGGGATCGTGTTATGGGAGATTCTTACTCGTGAGGAGCCTTATGCAAATATGCACTATGGTGCAATCATAGGTGGGCATTGTGTGATTTCTTGTGGTTCCTTTAGCCTTTTGAGCTTTAGTTCTTTATTTGTCTGACTTTAGATAACATCTAAAGGTGGCAATTTCAGCCCATTCACTTATGAATGGGATTTGAGTTGTCTTTTCATCTACAATGGATTAAATATTTTGATCTAAAATGGATCAAACAAATGAATTTAGTTAAAAGTCAAACATGTCAAAGTCGCCTAAATTTTTTTATTACATACAACCTCGTAACTCATGTTACTCAAAGAGTTAAATTATTGTAACAATATTATTTTCTAATCATACGTACTGCCTAAATTTTGTTGGAAACTGATGGAGGAATGTTGTGTGTCAGCCCAACCTAGCTTCGCCAGTTTGATCCAAACCAGTTTGACTTGTTTTTTTTTTTTTTGGGGGGGGGGGGGGGGCATTAAATTAATTAAACA
>JAUEJL010072379.1:0-28301 GCA_032274825.1 Drosophyllum lusitanicum | reverse complement strand
AATCCGAATCCGAAAATTCGGATATCCGAATTTCGGGTATCCGAAATTTCGGATATCCGAATTTTCGGATAATTTTGTATCGGATTTTTCGGGTATTCGGATTTCGGATCGGATACTGATATTTTTGAACACCCCTAATACTCACATAGAACCTAGCTCTTTTTTTTCCTGTTACTTAATTAACTATTTAGCCTCGTTGTTCTCGGCATATTAAATTATAGGACTCACATATTACCCAATTAACTAATCAAAATTTAATTAAAAAAAGTTAATAAAATAAGTGTCCACCACACACTCATTCACATGTGGTGAATACCACACATCCCCTTCCACCCCACCTTAAAGGAGTGGTACCACACTCACCCCCAAGTGGTCACCCCACCACACTCATTATCCACTCTCCACTCCTTATACTCTCAGAGCAATAGCACTAAAGGGAATACCAACCCTTAGACAGCGGGTTTCAATTCTAAACCAAATGTACATCACTATTACTTTTTCTTACTTTTCTCTCTTTTACCCAAAACCCAAGTAGCATCTAACCCAAACAAACCAAATATTTTATCTCCCCTTACTCTCTCTTATACACTCACAAAAAAAACTCGGGTAAAGTCGGGTGTAGGAAACCGAAGGAGGAAAGATGGAAGAAACCCAAAATGATGGTAGCGGTGAACCCAATCTACCCGAAGGGGAACCTGAACCCTTCGGGCTTACCACTACGCCTAGCCTTATAACCTCCATCCCATCAGACACAGCCTAGTTATTTTTTCTTTCTTTATCATTTATATCTTTTATACTAAAACCACCTATAGTGGGTGTTTGTTTGCGTGTCATCAAGAAACAAGTTCGTTGTCCACTACGACCTTGTTCGTCATTCATTCGTTGTCTCATTGACGAGTTGAAAGCATAATTTTTTTAATATAGTAGTTTTATATGGATGATAACATGAATGTTAGTCATGCATGTCATAACTAGAACTGTTTAGTTATAACTATGTCGTAGGTTGATATGACAGTCAGTGAGAAAAGTTATGTTTATCATAACTACGAGTGATCTAATGTAACCCTTGTAATACTTATCTTTCTACCCAATGATCCCACTAACCTTTTTTATATTTAATAATAAATATACACAAACAATTATAATTAAAGTACCTAATTAATTAATTAATAAAAAATACAATATTACATAAAACTAAAAATTACAACTAGAAAGTAGAGGAGTTGACTTCTTTCTCTTCCTCTCCTTCGGTTGGAAACGGTTGATATTGATTTCCCTATATCCATTTGGTAGTAGAGAGAATATTTTTTTACAACTAAAATTAGTTTCGATCTTATAACTATGAGTTAAGTATAGACTATATTGAATATTCTTCTATATATAATATGTAGTATGTAGTATATAAAAAAACAAAACAACCAAACGGTTGAAAATTTAAGGGGCAACGGTCACAAAAATTTGAAATTGGAAAATACCCGGGAGAGGTGTCTAGTTGGCAGGATTCAAAAAGAGAAATTGGGCGGGGTGGGGGTGGTGTTCCCCGGCCGCATTGCTAGCATTTTGCACCTTTCCCAAGCAAGGGAGGTATTACATTCTCCCTTATGTGTGTGTATTCACAATCCGATAGTGATATACAAACATGATTGAATGATTACAACTATATGAACTCGGTTGAGTATCTTTTTGTTAGAAACTCACATGTAAGAATTGAAAGGCAAATGATCCCAACCCACAACCTGAGAACCACGAAGAAAGGATCAAATCTTCTCGGTTTCGTTTTTCTTTTTCCACTATAAGAGACACTCTGTTCATCTTCCTTTTTTCTAACATAGCATCTCATGTTGTTCAATACTTTTCATAACCACCCTTAAGTTCCATACCTACTATTCCAGTCCTGCACCAACTTAACCTACAGCACCAATACTTTAAATTAAAAATTATAAGTTACCAGACTAAAATTGAAGAACTTTTTTTTAACATTTTGACACTTTTTCGGCCGGTTCTCGAGTTTACCAAGACGAGAAAAGGAGAGAAAAGAATATAATAAAAAATAAGCCTAAACTCTACACAAAATCCTTTTTCCCCCTTTCTTTCATTAAAGAAATCTCGAAAACAAAGTTTTCTGGTTTTGAGAGAATATATTCCTATATATATATTTCAGAAATTAATTAGATTTAATTATTTGCAACAAATTAAAAAAGCATCCATCACTAAAACTATATTAATTTCCATCTTTAATTGTTACTAGTTATGCAAAGTGAACATTAATTAATTTCTAAAGGATGTTGCTTGTGATTAGCGTTTCCTGATTAACGAACTTTGATTAGATCGATGATTAAGGATAAGGATGCGTAGTGTTAATATCGATCATACTATGCATGCATGCATGCGTTGATCGAGCATTAATAATATATGAATATTTATGTATTGTTAACTGCATGCAGGTCGGAGGATACTTGGAGGCATACAAAGGGCTGGTTTTCATAAGCGTTAGGGGCGCCGGCAATAGTGTTCCAAGCTACCAGCCGCAACGAGCATTTGCAATGTTTTCATCTTTCCTTAAAGGGATACTCCCTCCAGCTTCCTCCTAATCATGCATGCATCAATGCATGTATCAGCTTATAACTTTAATTAATTTAATTAAGGTTTCAGCTCAATAGCTTAATTAATTTGCTATTTTAATTAATTATTGTTGTATGTTACAGCTGATAGCTAGCTAGATTGTTGAATCATTTTGATTAATTTCATGGGTTCGATCGAGAGGCATTCAGGAACTTATAACAATGCATGCATGCTAATTAAAGAAAAACTCCACCAAATATATATGATCAACCTATAGGCTTTTACACCTTATTAATAGAATTTGTTGGATATGTTTGAATTTGGCCAAATGGGCTCTTAGTCCATTTACTTCACGAATTGGATTAGTTTTTAAGTCAATAATAGGTCCTTTTATAAGTCCTACTCTCATCTTTGTGAGAGAACATGATAGATCATGTTTGACCAAACATGAGAGGATCTTAACTATATATATAGGGTTATTTTGGGAAAATCAATGATCAAACACGATAGATCATGTTTGATCAAACATTAATGACGGTTATTTTGGGTAAATCAAGTCTCGCTCTTTAATGACGGCTCATCTGGACGCAATTCACGATTGGAAATATATATATAAGACCAAAATACCCCTATTAATGAACACTAATGATGTTTACAAATGGTACTCGCGGTTCTCACATTAATAACGGTTCTCAAATGATCTTTTCTCTATATAAATACACACACACACACTAGTATCATACATGCGCAATGCTGCGACGGTAAATAGTTTTCGTTTGTAGCATGTCACTTTCAAAAATGTATGATATGTTATTCGTGCGATTTAATGTCACGAAAAAGTTTTCTTCAGCAACATGTCCACTTTTTTCAATTTATTTTATTTACATCAACTATTTTATTAATTTTAAAAATAAATTCTAAAAGACATTAAAATAAGAAAAAAATTATATTTATGAAATAATTAGAAGAGAGAAGTTAATAAGATTTTAAAAATTATGTTGATGTTTGTAGATAATTGTGTTTGGTGATCGAGAGAGTGTTAATGGGAGAATATATTTAAAAATGAAAAAAAGTTAAAATAAATTAGGACAGAGAGTGAAAGAGTTAAAGAGATTAATTTAGATAAAATGAAAGGTCAAGATTTTGTTTTGATTGAATTTTAATAACTATTTAAAATTAAAGAGCAGAGAGAGTGTTAAATGATTTATATATATATATATATATATATAATATGTTGGGGGAGGAGGGATCTAAAGAGAACACCCCTTAAGTGAAGAATGGTGAGAACACTTCTCCACCAATCACTAAAAAGGGCACAATAGGAATTTTAAATGTTCTCCCTCTCTCTCACATACCTCCTAAAACCTTTCCTTAGATAACGTTATTTTATACCATTGATCTTAGAATATATATATCTTTCGCGTATGAGATTTTTAAATCAAATTTTTTTTTACCATTAGATTCGTATTTAAATTCTCTTTAATCTGATATCACTTTTGATATATTTCGGTATATGTGTACAAGATGCAATCATTAGATATAGACACAACATTTTAGATGCAATTAGCCCAAAAAAGTATGCTTTGCAACGAGAATCATAAAAAAAACTTGATAGAAGTAGAATTCTTTGATGCAAGATATATATAAATTGAATCTATAAACAAATGCAAACAAAAGCAGATGCAAGATGCAATATATAGATGCAAATCAATCGATAAACATATGTAACTCGACATTATACAGATGCAGTCAATATAAACAAACGCAATATAGCTTAATATATATGCATTTAACCATTCCAAACCACATACAAATGCAATCGATGTTTTAAATTGATGAATTCAAGAGTCGCATCCTAAAAAATCATAGATGAGAACTAAAAAATCAAGCTTCCAAAGCATATACTCTACCTAATTTCAAAATTGATATTCAAACTAATTTGTATATATCGTAGTAATGCCAAAAGAAATTATAGAACTATTTATGTTCAACAGGAGTAGTTGGAGGCTTCAAAAATCATAAATTAAAACAAGAAGATAAAAATGCAACATATAAAATATCAAAGGACACCTTCCTCGCATAACAATATGTAAAATCAAATCGGAAAGAGAAGGGTATCGACACATAAGGGATGCAGATTGTGGCTTCAGTTCAGCAGCATAAGGGGACAGCGCGCAAGGATGTCGACGGCAGAAGTAGATTCAGTTCTACAGCATAAGTGGTCGGCGAACATAAATTCGTTGGCGTTAGATAGGAAAACTCAGATCTATTTCAGCATTCCGTGGTTTCTCACAGCCGACCACCACCAAAATCAGGAAGAAAGGAAGCATAGAAGCACCGCCGATCACCACGAAAAATGACTTACGATGGCAAAGATTCAAGATGTCGTAGATGTTCATGGAGGCGGATGTTGAATTGAAAGCAATGAAAAAATAAATCTGGGGAATGAAGGTGAGAGCAAACAAGGGTGTAAATGGGATGGAGAGAGAATTTTTTATTAGGACTAAAATACCCTATCTCCCTTATATTCTATTTTAGGAAGATAAAAAATTAATGAATTAACCACAACCATATATTAGGAAGATTTAATGGCTAAGATGTGTTCTTACGGTTCTTCAAATAAGAGGTGTTCTCATTTGATCCTACCTCTATGTTGGGGAGGCAATTGTGAGACACCACAATTAACCCGAAATTTTAATTTCTTGCGATTTCATTTGAAACCAATTAAGAATTTCTTTTGTAAGCGTTTCTTTGTCATTTGTAAATTTAGATTACGTTTTGATTACATGTATGCGTTCTTGTAACCTCCTTTTACTTTTGCCCATATAGTGATATCATCGGTTGTGTCAGTCGTTTTTTACTTTTTTTTCCCTTAAAAGGGATTTTCATATTAAATCTTGGTGTTCTTGTTTTATATTATTTATTCATACGTATTTCATTTCCACCTAGCTTGTCCGATATATTTATTATACAACAAAATTAGACATCAAACAACCTTCATAAATTTAAATACTTCAAATGCAAGAGAATCGGAAAGCAAATTAATGTCACCTAATATGAGTACGTTGAGGATTCTGTTAGTGATTTTAGTGTCGCTATTTTGTGTAATTGAATTTATACATGTGTTTCAAAGGGATTAAACTTTGTTCTAAAACAAATATGGAGAGTGTGGAGTACATGCTTGTTTTAGTCTAGATTGGTTCTCATAAGATACAAGGGGCAATGCCCCCTGAACGAAAAACGGGGGTCTCGCTGTTTTTGATAATGAATATTCTCGATTTTAAAATATTCTCGATTTTAGAGGGTTTTCATTATAAATTTGAAAACTTTGTAACCTCCATTTTACAATTTTTGATATGCAAAAGCGGATGATTTTTTAACACAGTTTTTAAAAACACTCTCTTTTCTCTCTGGCTCTGATCTTTTTCTATGCCAATATTTTGATCATTCACTTTTATAATTATCTCAGTTCAGATTTCGTGAAACCTAGACACTTAAAGTCGAAATATCAATTTTGAAAAGTGATTATTACGATTGTAGAAGAAATCAGGTTACCATGTTCTAACAGATTCAACTATCCACCACCCGACCACCTAGCTTAATGACGGATCTATGTAGTTTAATTTCCATATTGTTGGGCTACGTTATGTTTGCTTAAGCCCATTATCTTAGTTAGCTTTCCTTAGCCCATTTCGGTGTTGTGTTTTACTGGGCATTGTATTTATTTCGAGGAAGTTATTCAAGGAGAGGATATGGAGAATGACACAAATTAACAGGATCTAGGAATTTTGGTCAATCGGGTTGTAAGATAAAGTAACTATAAATAAAATTACAGTACTATTTAATAACGAAAGTAAAAAAAAAATGTAACTCCTAGAATTGTTTTATTTTCTTTTATACATATATGTCTCGATGCTAGAGTGTTGCTTTGGCCCGATTTCTTGAAATCTAATTGCGTAATAGCATGACTTTAATTAATTTGTTAAAGTAGGTTTATAATTTTTAAAACTCCTGGTGAAGTTAATGATCAGTTTAGATGGGCTCCCTTTTAAATTGTTATTTTAGAATTGATCCTTCTGGATCTATGGATTTAGCCAGTTAATTCTCTAGAGTGCATATCAAATGATTGGTTTTTCTTATTTTAAATTCTAAATAACTGGGTCATGGTAGATATATTTTGTTTACAACTTCCAATTTCATTGTTTAACAATGGGCTAGCTAGCGCGCGATGAGTTAGATGTTACGTCATGTATGTATGGAAGTTATTAGGGTGAGTGTACGTGTGTGTTGCTTTGGTTAGGGGCATATTAGCATTCTACCAGGCCAGGTACATGTTTGTGCAGTGTTTCCATCAGTTATGTGATCTTTTTATACAAGGTTAGGAGATTTTCCCAAATGTGCCCATGTCGTTTCGACGTAATTTGACAGATAGCTTGAATACTTTGAGCACTAGAAAGGCATTTTGCCTGCATGACTCGTTTAATCTTATAATTTCGATATTCAAATATAGAATACAAAGGCATAAAATGAAAGAGTAAACAAGGTTGGTTTCTTGATCATCTGGTTAATTCATATAGATAAGGGGTTGAGCTAACAAGTCTCAGCCTTTCCTACCAACTTCTCAACAAATCCTTCCTTTCTGGCCTATCTACTTTATATAAATTGAATTCTAGATATATGAAACTTATCAATTCATAGTGGTGATCAAAAACTACTTTTCCACATTCAGTACTCACAATGTTGCCTCACAAATACCCTTCATTTGTGATACCATTGTTGATCATCACACTGACATCAATGAGGAGCAGCATCATTGTAGCAGAGGCAAGAAATCTTTTAGAGATACATTTGCCTGATCTTCCTAAGCCCGAAATTCCAGATTTACCGGAAATTCCCAAGCCTGAATTACCCGACTTACCTGAGATTCCTAAACCAGAACTTCCCAGCTTACCTGAGATTCCTAAGCCCGAACTGCCCCATTTGCCATCACTGGAAGTACCAGATTTATCTGATTTGCCAATTCCTAAATTCCCTGATCTGCCCAAGGACTTTCCTATCCCTACTGAGATACCATGAATTACAAAGTTTCCTCTCACATTGAAGTTCCTATGTCCCTTTGGAGGTTTTAATTTTATATGGTGTAAAAATTCTGTACTACATATATAAGCCTTTCCATATACGCGAAATCCTTCCTTGTCTAATGTTTATATTGGATTTACGTAATCATATATATATGATCTGTTGTCATCTAAATATAACCGAGCAGCTTATGGTTTGAAATTGAGTTTTACGCCTCACAACAGAGTACATTGTATGTTTTTTCACTTCTTTAGAACAATGAACAATCTTTTGATGCCAAAAGTGAAACTTCTCTCATTTCAAGTTGAACGCACGTATGAACTTAATTATTCTTTCTAGAAGCACATAATTACTTAATCAACCAAAAGCTGGATTTTTTTTTTCAGAAAGTGACATTAAGAAATGAGAGATCAGAAAAGACATAATCTACTATCTTTCAGTGATTGAAATAAGACAAATTTCCCACATATGACAAGAATAAAGGTGCCCAAAACATTGTTTTAAAGAATATTATAAATGAGTCAACTACGAAAAGATAATTCCGAGAGTGGCCGGCTACTTGGATATTTAAAAGTGAATGTTTGACAGTTTGTGAAAAGATGTTATCGAAAATCATTGACCTGTACTAGATGAAATAGTCCTTGCAGTTAACGCCTCGTATACTATATATAGTAGCACTTGAACAAAACTAGTAAGTACCAAACAAGATGATAAAGCTAATTATAACAACTTTCTTCTTTTTAGCCTTGTTTGGGTTATGCAATGCCGATATTCAGGCAAACAAGCTTTTCGAGTTGCTAAAATCGAAAAGATCAAGAAACTCTCCTGTTCGCAGTACATGGACTGTTTTAGATGAAGCTACTGAAGAGTATACACCTGTTTACATTGCACCTCAAGATGGTTTGGCACAGCTTGACAAGATTTTGGCATTGCCAGGCCAACCTGCAGGTGTCAATTTTAATCAGTACTCGGGATATGTTACCGTCAATCCTAATGCTGGCAGGGCTCTTTTCTATTATTTTGTCGAGTCTCCCACCGATTCTTCAACTAAACCATTGGTTTTGTGGCTAAATGGAGGTACTTTTGCATGTTAATATTCATTATCTATTGCGTATATCGTTATCAAGTAACACACGCATATTTGGCCACGAGACTTTACGAATTGGCTAAAAAAGACAAGTAGAGTTGTCTCTTGCTGTCTGTCTACATACTAAAAGTAACAGCTAGAATTAATCAACAACAGTAATTTTCGACTTTATTTCAGTATATATTTTATCAAATAACTTTTGTTGCTATCGTTTAACAGGACCAGGATGTTCTTCAATGATCGGAGCCATGTCAGAACTAGGACCGTTCAGAATCAATAGTGACGGCAAAACTCTATTCAAGAATGATTATGCATGGAGCAATGGTAAGATCGTATTCCGACTTTTATATTCCCTTGCTTATCGATCAGGATTAATCATAAATATGAAAAACTCTATGTGCAGTTGCAAATATGTTGTTTCTTGAGTCCCCTGCGGGAGTGGGCTTCTCATATTCAAACACAACTTCTGATTATGATCATGCTGGTGACAAGAACACTGCGGCAGATGCTTACATTTTTCTTGTCAACTGGCTCGAGAGATTCCCTCAGTACAAAACTCGTGATTTTTACATTAGTGGAGAAAGCTACGCAGGGCATTATGTGCCTCAACTTGCATATTCCATCCTTCTCAACAACATGAAAACAAACCAGACTGTCATCAATATTAAAGGGATTGCTGTAAGTTATCCGTGCTGTCAATTTGTATTAATTCTTCTCTGGATACAAGAAACTTAATCTTGGTGTAAACTCTGCAGATTGGAAATGCATGGATTGATGATGAAACAAGTTTGAAAGGATTGTATGATTATTGGTGGAGTCATGCCATAAATTCAGATGCAACACATGATGCAATCTACAAATACTGTGACTTTGCAAGCGAGTCTTCATCTCCAATGTGCGACAATATTACAGATAAAGCTTGGGATGAGATGGGAGATGTTGATGTATACAACATCTATGCACCGATTTGCTTGACCCCTGATCAAAGAAGTTCCTCTAACACTACTGGTTCTGTAAGGCCATTATTCACATATTCCAACACCTACGATCATAACTCATATGATTATATACTCATTGTTTGAATTTCTATCTTTCAGATTAATGAATTTGATCCATGCTGGCAATTTATCCTTGAATCCTATCTTAATGACTCTGCTGTGCAAAAGGCATTGCACGTGAAACCTACATCATGGGATTTATGCAGGTATAAAACATAGATAAGTTTCGTACTTAGACTAATAATACGACTCTTTCTATAAGTAGTCAACAAGTTGTTATGAATGTTTCACAATGTGTGCAGTGATGTTCTCACGGGATGGAATGACAGCGCAGTTACAATCTTGCCAATAATAGAGTATCTGATTGCAAACGGCCAACGGGTTTGGGTGTTCAGGCAAGCATGACCAACACTTCATATGAATCTGTTTAGTTCTGTTATTGGAAATTATATTAAAAGGAATAATTAATAATTGATCATTTGCTGATCTTGCAGTGGGGATGTAGATGGTCGGGTTCCCATTACTTCTTCCAGGTACTCAATCAACACACTCAAGCTTCCGATAGAGACAGCTTGGCGGCCATGGTACCTCAACAAGGAGGTAATTACTGAACTTTGCTTATTTTCATTGTTCCAAACATAAAAGAAGTAAAATTTCACAACATTAGGAGGTGATTGATCATTTTTTTGTATTGTTAATAGGTTGGAGGGTATTTGGAGGCATACAAAGGACTGCTTCTAATAACCGTTAGGGGCGCAGGCCATACTGTTCCAAGCTACCAGCCGCAACGTGCATTGACCTTGTTTTCATCTTTCCTTGAAGGGATACTTCCTCCTTCATCTTAATCATGTCTCTGTGCTAACTCTAAGATTTCAATAGCTTTGCTTTTTCTGATGAGCATGTTCCGCTAAGTTAACATGTCGAATAATCGTTGTTTTCTTGAAGCAATTTGCTTCTAAATTATCCTATGTATTTGATTCTTCTGTTGAAGAAAGTAGCATGTTTTTATTTTATGTATTAGCACTTTTTGAGAAAATGATATATAACAGGACATAAAGGTAAATGCAATTATTTTGATTGCAAAGACCTGGTCCAGCCAAAAATTGTAGCATGATATTCATGTAATGGCATTATTATCTTATCTATCAACTGGCATAGTAATTTATCAATTTCTCACGAGATTTTAAGGGACAATTTTGTAACTTCACTTTTAACCCGCGATATTTCTTTACTACAAATGATCATGAGATGTTATAAATATCATGCTATTAAATTGCTTCAAACAGTACTCAGAGAACAAAAAGAAAGGGAATTGAAATCTAAAACAACAAAAAGAGTGTAACCATGCATAGATATAAAAGAAAAAACGAAAAAGAAAGGCGGAAAAAATTAGAACTTTGCCTCTTTTTTTTGTGATGTGGGTTTTACGGTGGTGTCTTTCGTGGTTCATAGCGGCGGCCGCAGTTGGTGACAGTAGCTGCCGATCGGAGTTGGTGTGGTGGGTATCCGAAGGTTGAAGCCGAAAGAAGCATTATTTGATTAATTCTAACTAAAACACATTTAAATATTAAATATTATCTTAACATGTATTAAAAATAAAAAAAATGAATTAAAAATAAATAAGAAAAGAGTAGTTTAGTCATTTCAAGTTGAGAAGGGACTAATAGTGTAAGAAATTTAGTTCAGGAGAGACTAAATCCGTAAAAAAAATACGACCTAAGAACCAAATCCATAATTTTTGTTAAACCACAGGGACAAAAAATGTAATAAACTCTAGAATCTATTTGTTTAGCTTTTATCGATTTGTGTTTGCTAGTGATCAAAAGCATCTATGGAAATCGAGGGGGTTTGCTACTAAGGGGTGTTTATTTTAGCTTATTTTAGGTTTATTTTTTAGTTTATTTTTTTATTTCAATTCATAATAAGTCTGAAAGTAAGAAAATAAGCCGAAAAAATGAGCTTATTTAATAAGCTAGAACAATAAACTCATAATAAGCTTAAAAAACACCGCATAAATGGGCCCAGTGAGGTGAAACTTAGGGCAGTCAACATGGAATACCATCGATAAAGTGGATTATGATCTTTACAAACAAGGCCTCCCCTTTTCTGCCTCCTTTGGGAGATCGGAAAAAACACGAGTCTTTTGGACGAGCATGAGTAGGCCTTTCTAAGCTGATGGATCATTTTATGAGATTGTACTTATATGAAGTTGACAAAGAAGCAAAAGTCTTTCAAAGAGATGAGTGGAGAAACAGTGTTTGGGTTTGAATTTGGAGATGGTGTAGAGTTCTTCTGGAAAGGTGTAATATTTCGAAATTTAATATGACCTCATTATTGGTTAAATAGGTGTTTATGATGTTCAAAAGAAATGTGTTTCATATTTGTAAAAGAGTTTATGATATATCATAGTTAATTAGAGAAATTAATGTTTAAAAAGGGTAATTATATCACTTTGATGTTATTTGATTATGAGATACAATTGATAATGCATTACGTACTGTTGATTGAAGTTATGAATATTAGTGATGTAGATTTTATAAGATATATCTTGTATATGCAAGTTGGGTGAAACACTAAGGGCTAAATATGTCAAGGGGGAACTTTGGAGGCGCTAAATGTGAAAATTGGGTATAAATATCCCCAATTGACTCAATTGAGTCAAATTGCACAGCCATAAAGAGCTGGAACAATCGAGAATGAGGAGAGGGAGAGAGGGCTCAAGCAAGGTTTGCAAATAAAGGAGGAAATCATGGATAAATTATGTGTTTGGTTGGTTTGATGTTGACTTTGAAGTCAATTTTGTGAGGTTTTGGGTGCTATAATCTTCATTGATGCTTGATTGGTGTTAGACAAGAAGGGATTCAAGCTTCGAGTAAGTTTTAATCTTCACTTGTGTTTTAATCTTCACTTGTGTTTGATTTTAGTCATACTTTTTGTAAAGGATGATTTATTGTTGTTGTTAGTTGACTTTCCAAGTCAAATAGGTCAAAATCTTCATGTGAGAGATTAATTGCCCAAGTTTATGTTTATTGTAGTTAGAAGGTTGTCTAGTGGCCTTGTGAGGCGGGTAGATACTTTGGACATAGTTTTGACTTGTTTACATCTCCGGTAATTTTGGATTTCCTATTTATGTATCTATGGTCATGAGATTGCCTATGGTAACACCAAAAGCTTTTGGATCGTATTCGATGATGAAATATACTTTCATAAATCGTAATGTATTTTGTAAAAATGCGATAATGGATTTTGATGCTTCCGCTATTAGTTTAAGAGTTTTATCTAAACTATGTTTTAAAATAAGATTTGGAAAAGTTTAAATTTGGACTGAAAATCAGGGTGTTACAAAAGGAATGAAGAGAGTTTAAGGACCTGCTGTTGTTGTTGGGTGGTCAAGCACCTGCTGTTGTTGTTGGGTGGTCAAGCTCCAAAGTTAGACGATGAGGATCGATGGAAGTGATGGCTAGGGGATGATGGAATTTACACGATTAAGAGGCTCAAAGCCTTGGTGGTAAAAATTCCTTGCTTCGAGTGGGACCGGGGCTTTAAAAACTTCATGGAATAAGCTGCTTCAACAAAAAGTTTGCTTCTTCCTTTGAAGAGTTAAGCTTGGTAGGATTCTGGTTAGACAATTGATGATATATATCAAGAAACAAAAGGTCAACACACAGTTAATATAGCTCACAAGACTATCAAAGTATTCTTCTCATTTTAGATGCTATACGAATTGTAACAGATTTTAGTTAGTTAGGTAGTTCAGTTATCAGATTAGCTAGTCTTCTATGTATATATATTTCACAGTATCACAGAGCTGGATATTACTTCCCTTTCTTCCTAAATTCTCTTCAAATCTCTTCATGGTATCAAAGCTAACCAGGCTCGATCCATATTCAAACTCACAAATTTTTTCAATTTCTTCGATTTGCAAGATCAGATCTCTGATTCTTTAATCAGATCTAAATCACTTTGAACCTACCTTTCGCTACTCTAAAACAATTTCTCAGATCCAGTTTATCGATTTCCAACTACCACGAAGATCATTCAACCATGGATGACACAAGTTCTTCAAATCACCCTCTGTATCTGCATCAGAATGATAACCCAGGCCCCATATTAATTTCGAAAAAGCTCACAGACACTAAAAACTACAATTTATGGAGGAGATCGATGATGATTGCCCTAAATGCCAAAAACAAATTAAAAATAGTGACAAAGGAGTTCAAGGAGCCTGAAATTGGATCTGAAAGCAAGCATTATGGGAGAAAACAATGATATGATCATATCTTGGATCTTGAATACAGTCACTCATAAAATCAGCAACAGTCTCACATATGTGAATTCAGCATCTGAGCTATGGGCAGAACTCCAGGAACATTATTCTCAAATCGATGGCCATATGCTCTACCAGCTAACAAATGACATCACAACTCAAGCAACAAGACTGTACAATTGAGGTATACTATCATAAACTCAAGGGTTATTGGGATGAACTTGATGCCCTAGAAACTCCATATATTTGTACATGCATTTGTGTCTGTGAAAATGGGAAGATTAATGGTGAAAGGGAACAAAGGAAAAGGTTATTACAGTTCCTCATGGGACTGGACGATAGTTATTCCAATATTAGGGGTCAAATCCTACTCATGCAATCTCTCCCTAGTCCTGCAAAAGCCTATGGGATGATTAAACAACAAGAAAGACAAAGAGAGGGTATTCTACCTAAACCATACACTCCCACTGTTATGTCACTATCATCAAACAATACCTTCAAGCAATTTAATAATAGAGCCATGACTTTTGGACAAAGTACTGTAAGGAAAAGTAACTTCAAAAAAGGAGTATTATACAATTATTGTAAGAAAGAGGGACACTCCAAGGAGGAGTGCTATAAGATTGTTGACTATCCAACTGGACATCCACTACATGGAAAAATCCCACCAAAAGTCAATGACAATAAAGGGAATAAAGCTGCAATAAATATGGCATCTAGTACAAATCAAATTCCTTTATCTCCCATCGAATATCACAATGTAGATGTTTTTGTTTTTGAAAGAATGGATATGTTGAAGAATCAACTAAACCAAATGATGATGATGTAGAACAACCATGTTAAAAATGACTTTGGAGCTGGTATATACTCTTTCCTTGCCTTATTCATATCTAATCTTAAAGATGCATGGATTATAGATAGTGGGGCAACTGATCACATTTCCACCTCTTTATCTCACATGCACAACCTCAAAAACTGCCACATACCCATCCTTGTTGCACTGCCAAATGGTCACAATGTTACTGTAACAGTCACATGCTCAGTAACATTCAACAAATGCTTCGCCATTCATAATTTCTCTATATTCCCATGTTCACTTACAATCCCATCTCAGTTAGCAAACTCACAAAAAGCTGCACAATGTTCTATTTTATTCCCCAATTCTCTATGCACTTTTCAAGGCAACAACAAGAAGATTCCCTTGGCAAGCTTCATGATGGACTTTACATCTTCTATCCAGATTCCACAGTTACATTATCAACCAAAATCAAGCCTCCATCTACTGTTTTGTCTCATTTCAATAATTCTCAATTGTGGCATCTTAGTCTGGTCATTCTTCTTTTCATACCCTTAAGAAAATAAAGTCTCTTAATAATGTTTCAACATGTAATTCAACAGATAAATGTCTCATTTGTTAAAAATCAAAACAACATGATCTTCCTTTTCAAACAAGTGATTCACATGCTCTTACTGCATTTGAACTTATACATATGGATCTTTGGGGTCCATACAAGTATCCAACTCTAAACAAATGCAAGTACTACCTCACACTAGTAGATGATTTCTCATGAACAACTTGGGTGTATCTACTACCAAGTAAACATCATGTTTTCTCTACATTCAAAACATTTCACTCCTATGTCAATAATCACTTCCAAGCAAATATAAAAACATTTCGAAGTGATAATGGCTTAGAATTTCTCAATTCCAACATGACCTCTTTTCTTCAAACCCATGGCATGACTCACCAAACAAGCCGTCCATACATACCCTAACAAAATGGAAGGGTTGAAAGGAAACACAAACATCTACTTGAACTTACAAGAGCAATACAGTTTCAAGCCCATTTTCCAATTTAATTTTGGGGATACTCACTTTTGGCAGCCACTCACCTCATAAACAGACTTCCATCAAGTGTATTAAATGACAAAACTCCATATGAAATATTATTCCAAAAACCGCCGGATATATCTTACTTAAGAACCATTGGATGTGAGGCTCATGTTCACAATCACACATCAGACAAATTAGCTTCACGTTCCATTCATGTTATCTTTCTTGGATACCCTCAAAGCCAAAAGGGTTATCTACTCTATGACAAGGACACAAAGAAAACCTTAGTTAGCAGGCATGTTATCTTCAATGAAAACATTTTCCCTTTGACAAGTCCACCTCACATTTTTTGACAACTCAACCTACACCTACAAACTCTTTACCCAACAACAGTCAACCACCAAATTTAATTTTCACTCCCATACTCTCGGCCCCACCTCAGCCATCTCTTCAAACTAGTACATCATCAATACCCACACCCACTTCACCTATTTTTCCAACAGATAATACCAATTCATCTACTACCCCACATTTAATGCAATCCGATCTCGGCACTCCAACTCATTCTCCCATCCCATCACCCAACACACCTACATCTTCAAACAATAATTCATCTCTACCCTCTCACTCCACATCTTCACAAGCCCACTTCTTCTCATAATTCACTCAGCCATTCCTACCACCTCTCATCAAAAAACTCTTCCCAATTCTACCACCATCCCCACCAGAACATCTACTCGACCAAAAACCATCCCCACCAAATTCAATGACTATCATCACAATCTTCCCAACTCCTCCACCAATTCTACTCTTTCCAAAAATCACCACTCTCATTTCATTAACACTTCTAATATCAATTATGTCTCTTCACAACTTCTTCACTCTCTAAATACCCATAAAGAACCACAAAACTATAAACATGCATCTAAAGATTATAAACGGGTAGAAGCTATGGAAAAAGCAATACAAGCTCTTGAATCTAATAACACATGGGAACTCACTACCTTACCACAAGGTAAACAACCCGTATCAAATATAAAGCTGATGGCACAATTGAAAGATTCAAAGCAAGGCTTGTTGCCAAAGGTTTTACACAAAAAGAGGGCACTGATTATAATGAAACCTTTGCCCATGTGGCTAAAATGGTTACTGTTCGTACTTTACTCATTGTCGCAGTTCACAAAATTGATTCATTGAACAATTAGATGTTAACAATGCTTTCTTACATGGAGATCTAGATGAAGAAGTCAATATGATTGTTCCTCAAGGTTACAAATGCTCAGTTCCTCCAAATGCTGTTTCCAAATGCTGTTTCCAAACTCAAAAAGTCTTTATATGGTTTAAAACAAGCAAATAGAAATTGGTTAATTAAGCTGAGTTCTCTCTTACTACAACTGGGTTTTCATCAAAGTTATGCAGACACATCTTTATTCACATTTCAAAAAAGCACACCTTTTATGGCACTTATGATTTATGTTGATAATATCCTTGTCACTGGAAACAACAAAGACATGCTAAAAATGATCAAACTTCAACTTGATCAAACTTTTAGCATCAAGGATCTGGGCCAAGTTAATTATTACTTAGGCATTGAATTTTTAAGAAATTCCAGTGGTTTGGCTATGTCACAGAGAAAGTATGCTCTTGAACTCTTAAAACATGCAAATTTACTTGATACCAAACCTGCAACTCCACTTGAATCAAATTACTTCTTGCACGAGGATGAGGGTGAATTACTTGAAGATCCTACCATGTAGAGAATAATAGTGGGAAAGTTGTTGTATCTTACGATTACAAGACCTGATCTAACCTTTGCAGCTCAAGTCCTAAGTCAATTTTCACAAAATCCAAGAGTTCCACATCTAAAGGCTCTACAAAGGGGTTCTAAGGTACATCAAACTCAGCCCAGGACAAGGTCTTTTTCATACCATCACAAAACTCACTTCATCTAACAGCATACTATGATAGTGACCAAGCAAATTGCCCACAATCTCGAAGGTTTGTTACAGGTTGTTGTATTCTTCTTGGTTCATCCCCAATCTCTTGGTTGTCGAAAAAGCAATCAGTTGTTTCAAGATCTTCAACAGAAGCAGAATATAGAGCAATGGCAAACTTCACTTGTGAGCTGTCATGGCTAATGTGTTTACTCAAAGATTTTTAGTTGACCATACCTACTCCTCTTCTTGTTCTTTGTGACAATGCTTCAACTATTGCATTGGGTTCAAATCCTATTCAACATGACAGGACAAAACATATTGAGATATACTGCTATTTTGTTAGAGACAAAATCAAAGAAGGATTCATTAAACCGGTTTTCACATCCTCCAAAACTCAGACTGCGGATATATTTGTAAAAGGATTGAACAAATCCTTACATGAAAATTGCTTATCCAAGTTGAACATATGTGATGCATACACATTGTCAACTTATGGGTGGAGTGGTGATATATATCAAGAAACAAAATGTCAACACACAGTTAATATAGCTCACAAGACTCCATCAAAGTATTCTTCTCATTTTAGATGCTATACGAATTGTAACAAATTTTAGTTAGTTACAGAGCTGATCTTCTACGTATATATATTTCACAGTATCACAGAGCTGAATAGTACTTTCCTTTCTTCCTAAATTCTCTTCAAATCTCTCCACAATTGATTGATCGTTTAGACATTTTCCTTAATTCTGTTTTGTGCCCCAGATGCGAGGACCAAATGGGGTCGAATGAACATGCTCTCTTCAAATGCCTAAAAGATTTCGAGTTCTAGGAAGCTATCTTCTCTTGGTGTTTGTGTGGGGGGGGGGGTGTCAGCCGAGGTCTAGTTTGAGGGATTAATGACCTGCTGCTAAGTGGAGACGAGACAGCTAATGGAAGACTTTGGAGCTGAAGGAAAGATGACAGATTCTATTATGGTCGTCATTGTACATGATCTGGAGCAACCAAAACATCCTTATTTTCAAGGAAGTAAAAAGGTCGATGTTGGAGTCTTTCGTCGATCTTCAATTAGAACGTTCCAGTGGTTGAATTAAAGTAGTTGTAAACGAATACTTTCATGGGCTGCTTGGTTATTAGCACCGGATTTGGGGATCAACGGGGTGGCCTAGTGCGGTTGCTTTTGGAAGCTACACACCGTTTGCCTTCGGTCTCTCTTTTGTTTAATCTTCTCTTTGTTCAATCTTCTTCCCTTTGTGGCCTGTTTTTCTTGTAGGCAAGTGGGAAGTTTAGTTTGAATTTCATGGTAGTTGCCTTCTAATATTGCAGCTTGCAATTGTGAAGGAATGTTTTTGTATGTTGCTACAGGGTTTACTACAAGGAACAAAACTATAATTTACTCTTATAATTATATTATTATGTTAAACATGAATATATTCATTGAAACAAAGATTATTACTTCTATAAAAGCTCAAATACTCTTAAATAAGGGTTAAAATACTACAAAATGAGCACCATGAATATATGTTTGCCATCATCAACCCAAATGAATAATAAATTAATATATGCACATATATGATGTATCACATTATTACATTACAATGCAAAGATACATTTAGGCAACAATATGCAAGCACACAAATTTGATAAATAAACACATTATGAAGATATTTTACAATATGCAAGCAAAAAAAACTGATTACACACACCCATGATCCTATTGTGACACCCACAAGCTACAAACAACTTATGCCATGATCCATCCACTCACTCTTTGATTATCCCATCATTGATGAACATCAACACCTTCATCTCTAGCTTTTTCCATTGATTTTCTACATACCAAGAACAATTCATCTACCAAACTCATTCTCTTCTACTTCACAATCTATTTTCCTCATTACTATGATCGTAATCGAATCAAATCGACGAAGATACACAATCTTATAATTCGATTGTTTCAAGAACTCGTAAGATTGATCATAATACTTCCCAAATGGCATAACCACTACGCCATCAAGCTTCACAACCCTGTTAATGAATTTGGTATTCTCTAAACTCGAAGCAAACACGAAATCAAACACGTCATTAGGGATCACATTTAGTGTATCCGAATCCGAATTAGTGAGAATATCAATTCGCTTATCGTTCAAGAACCATAAACTATCAAACAAGTCTCCCATTCCCGAGCTCAAAAGGAGACCCTTTTGGCCATCTTTTAAAAGCCCTTCAATCACTAGATCTTTAAACACTATTGGCAGAAATTCGTTAGGGTTATCAGAGTGTTCTTTAGAAGCCTGACTAACAAACGATGCAATTGAAGGCAATGCGAGAATAATTATAGCCAAAAACAATGACTTAGAAATTATACCCAAAATTCGAGAATCAGGTAGATTGATTACTAAAACAGAATCCGGATTCAATTCAATTGTGCGACGATTCTTTACCTGTCGAATCTTCTGATTGCTATTGGCACGATTCCCACGACCCAAATTCATTATCGATCAAGAAACCTCGAATTTGGGCAAGACCCAGATGAGAAAGATATGATATTTTATCTTGAGGAAACTGGAATTGAATAACGACGGCGGAAAAGGGGGTTTAGCGGCTGCAGAAACGGGCGGCGGTATGGTTTCCACCCACCAGAGCAAGACGTATAATTTGCGTACGGCAACGAAGAACTATGAACTGATGAAACCTCGTGATTTCTTCCATGGTTTTTTTTATCGAAATTTCTGTGACTATCAAAGTAATGCCTACTCAAATACAATGTCTTTTGCCCCTTTCGTGGTGGTGAAAGAAATGATTCATGACGATAATGGAGGTTGATTGAGAGAAGAATTCGTGTGGGTATGTGAATGATTGAGAGGAGGGATGGTTCACGAGTGGGAAATATAGATGGAGAAATAATGGATTGTATTATTTGGGTTGCAAACATGGGTGGGGTGTCCTCTCGCATTTACTTTTCGGTAATCCCATCTCATCTTGTCTTCGGCATCTTTTGTGTTGTGGAAATGTTTTGGTATTTGGGTAACCTTATTTCTAGTTTTAAGAAAAATGATGTATGCTAGAGGTGAGATCGGTTTAAAAACCGGACCGCATTGTAGAAAACCGGATCAGACCGAAACACGAAATCTATAAAAAGTTAAGACCGAAGACCGGACCGACTAGACCCGGTCCGAACCAGTCTCGGTGCAGTCCGGTTCAGTTCGTCGGTCTATTAGTTGTTTTATACATTGTATCAAACAAAATTGAACCCGGTCGAAACCTGAAATCTATAAAAAAACAAGGACCAAAGACCAGACCGACCGGGCCCGGTCTAGACCAGTCTCGGGTCGTTGGTTTTTTCAGTCTATCGGATCGCATGCTCACCCCTAATTAAAAACACCTATAAGTAATGTTATGAGTAATGTGTTTATGGGTTTAGTGGAATCCACTCAATTACTTTATTCTCGTACTCATTTAATGATGATACGTATAATCCATTAATTATTTATATTTATCTAATTATCTTCTTTCTTGATATCGGTAGCTTTATAGTTAGTTATCTTGATACGTAAATCCTCATATACACTATATGGTAACATGTGTAATTTCAAATTCTATTTACTTCTCTCTTGATTGTAAAACTAGTCATATATGTAGCGAGTAAGAAGATGAATAAGAGGAATATTTGATAGCAGAAAATAGAACCTCACATTTCAAATTTACACTTCATTATATGTTTACAGCTTCAACCTTTTACTATTTTAATCCTATAGTTAAGTCACTAGTAATCCTATAACCATTTATAAGAGGTTAAAACACAATTATACAAACTAAAAAAAGAAATTCAATAAATTAACTCGAGCCTGAAAGCACCTATCCACATTTTTCACTTCTCTCTCTCTCTCTCTCTCTCTCTCTCTCTCTCACACACACACACACACACACACACCAACCGGTCCGCTTCCACTTCATTCACTTCTAGCAGCCTTTTCTTTTTGAAGGGTCACATCCTAAATATGGTTTTTGGAGGCATACAAAGGACTGCTTTTAATAACCGTTAGGGGTGTAGACCATATTGTTTTAAGCTAGTACCAGTCGCAACGTACATTGGCGTTGTTTTCATCGTTCCTTAAAGGGACACTCCGTCCTCCCTTGTAATCATGTCTCCATATGCTTTTAAGGGTTCGAACGTATGTTCCGTTAAGCTAAAATGTTGAATAACTGTCCTCTTGACGTAATTTGCCTCTAAATTATACCATGTAAATCACAATTAGTTAAAACATAAATGATGACACTAGAATCATCAACTCCTTCATTATGCATGTAATTATAACCATATAATAACTTCTATTTGAAGCTATAGACAACAATCTTTTTAACCGGGTTCTAATTGGGCAAAAATTTGTTCCCTTATAACCTATCTTTGTCTCGTACCCGATTATAAAGCAATAACTTAAACCTAGCTTGTCCATCTACCTTATCACTATTACCTATTAGGATTCTTGTTACCTGAAACTTAATCCTAAGCCCATTAGGAAAACCTACTTGAAACTTCTAATAAATTCAATTTCTAACAGTTGACAAGTTCAGAATATAACAAACATCACATACATATGATCATCACTTTCACTTAAACGTTTCCAATTATTGATATTGAAAAGAAACTCTTATTGGTTCGATTGATGTTTGACTCAGATGCGAGTAATGGAACACGATGGTTTGAAACAATGGGTTTCATAAAAGGTTTCAAAGATGGTTTCAAGTGAAGGATTTTATCGATTTGTATAAATCGTACATGTTAGGGTTTCGAATGATTCTAAGTTCTTACTACATTGTTAATTGATATGTTTCAAATAAATTTGTTACACTGACATGTCTCTATTTTCAATGATCTCTTCAACATATGTTTTTTTAGGATTATGTTCTTCGAATTTAGAGTTTTCATTTGTTTGATTATTCATACAATCGGCTTTAAGCTATATGTTGTTCAAATCAATTTTTATGGCTATATGTTAGTCCATAAGCTTTAAAACTTACTCTTCTACTTTTATCAATTACTATAAAAACAGATGGTTCATTCTTTAATAGGAGATTTGAAACTTTGAGAGTACAAGACATTAGTCCCTCTTTATTTCCCATTTGGTTTTTTGACCTAACAGGCTAACCCTCACTCGTGACTTGAATTTGGCGGGTTCGTTGGCTTCTAAATGTGGGTTCTTTTGGCATCACACTGCTTCTAAGCGAGAGAGCACTTTGGCTTCTAATCAAAGGTATAGTTGACTTCTAATTATGTGTGTTTTAAATCGGTTTTTATGGGGTTCTAGATGTGGTATTGAGTGTTGTTTTTGCTTAGTTCTTTTTGTTCCTAAATTTAGGAATGTTTACCCGCACGTTGAGTCAGGGATTATTAAATGAAAATATTTTATTGCGGAATTTATAGAAAAATTTAAAAGATAGTATCCAACAACAACAATAATAGACAAGGAAAGATAAATTAAAAAGAATAACAAAGATAAGAATTTTAGAACTTCAAAATAGAAAAGAATTTGGGAAAAAATTAAAAGAAAGAAGGAAAGATAATTTTATAAAAGAGAGGTTATATATCTTTCTACATATCCATGCATCAATCTTTGGGTTATGTAGGCTGTAGACAGCTCATGACACCTTTACCTTCTCGACCACTAGAACATATCCAGATGCGTGGTCGTTGCTCCTTGTGGGAGGCACCATCCTATTGCCTCTGTTAAAAATCGGATCAGCGTTGAACATACCCTCAAAAACCAAATGCTTGAACTTCTTATTCAGGGAACTAGATTCAGTATGCGGAAACCCAGGTTCATCACAACTCAACCCTATTGATTGTCTTAAAGGCTTTGAAATAATGAAGTCCGGTTGCGGTATCACTACTGTCTTGGCTACTCATGGTGGTGGTGCTTGCTGATATGACCGAGGGTATTGGGGTTGAGTGATAATCGACTGAGTTTGAGGGTAGGTAATTCAAGGGCGACAGTTGAGTGATGTGGTTAGGCGCCGGCATTGAGCTATGTGGTTGGGAGGCGGTGGCTGTTGGGTTGTGAAACCGCCAGACAAAAGCGGGGTGGTGATTGGCGGCAGCAGTGAGGATGGCATGGGAGGTTGTAGCGCTTTCAAAAGCTGAAACACTTCTGCGAATTACTTGTCAAACTCGGTCTTATTTTTTCCGATTGTCTCCTGCATCAGGTCAAGACGGTTCAACGCAACTGTTTGGATAGCGATCATATCAGCCTTGTATTGTTCCAAGGTAGTTTCGAGATCACTGATTTTCGTCATGATGAAAGGTTGGCGGCATGTTTCCACAATTAGGTCGACCGGCTCTGATATCAATTTGATATGAACCAAATTGATATATTGATAAATTGAAACAAATATAATAGTTGGCGTGCTTTCGAGAGGCACCCGTCTCTCGTTGGCCTACTTTCGAGAGATATGAGCTCTCCAAAACAACAAAAATATCAAAATAACTCAGAACCCTCTCCTCCCCAAATGATACCCCTAAACCTTTATTTATACTAAATAAATAACTTCCTTTCTAAGATAAAAGATTACTATCCTAAGATAAAAAAATTATCTATAATTAAAATAACTACTGTAATAAAAAGATCTATAGAATATTTATCATATCATAGTTACATATGGTTATGATTTGAGTTGCACGTTCGATTTGGGTTCTCAATTTGATTCGGGTTTTGATTTGTAGCGACCCGTAAAACGATTTGGAATGAGATTTTCGCTTACCTGGGAAAATATTTTTTTGCCAGAGAAGGGATTTCACCGGAGAAAGGGTTACCACGGCTAAAACACAGTCAATAAGAGTATAGTGGTTAAACCAATAGATGTTTGAAAATTTTGTTGGTTTTTAGTTTTTTATGCTTTGTTTCCAATATTAACAATTTGCTAATTATTAGAGATATGATTAGGTTAGGGTTTAGTGGCTCTGTTGCTACCATTTAGAATACTTGGAAATTGATTATTCTTCAACTACATAATCAGCAAATGGTAGTCATGATCACTGTTTAGTTACAAACACCTCAAAGAGCAGCTGCAAGTAGAGGTGGTAATTTCAAGCAAAGATTAAAAAGTTACATATAGCTTACAAGATATTCTACACGTTCGATAAGTTCTTACAGTCGGGTGGGTCAAAATCTTATAAAATACACGACACATATCAAAGGAACTTAGAATACATACCATCAAAATGCTGTACATAGACTCTTTATGGTAATGTTAGAGGAATGTTGCTGTTGCACAGGATTAGTAGTACTGCATATCCTGCTTCTTTTTGGCCCCGAGATCCTTACTCGTGAAATTGCCAAAGCAAGCACATCAACCATACAACAATCTTCGTCTTTAGATATGTTGTTCTGGTACATTGGGTTAGACTTTTTATTGAAGGAGTTATTAAGATACCTCACAGACTCTGCTTCTATCACGTCTGTCAGCTGTTGTGAAGTCAAGGTACTACGAGTTGGTGGTCTGGAACTGAAAGTTAGCCATTCTAATGTTGGGTTTGTGTAAAATAAGATCCAAGGATGTCCTAATAAACAAATAAAAAGAGAAACAAGTCATTAAGACAATAAAACTAGAATTCATGAAAAGAAGGAAGAAATAACATTAAGGGGGTGTTTGGACATCCAAACACCAACCAAACGAAACCTATATATGAAAAGAAACGAGCTTACGTAGTACTTCCTCAGCAGAGTACCTCTCCGATACGTTTCTTGTTAGCATATGTGCAATAAGATCACGGGCAGGTTGTGATATCGAGTTCCATACTTCATCTTGGAAATTAACGGATACATTCTTGACAGCCTCGAACACGGTATTCACTGACTCACCACCAAATGGGAGGAAACCCACCAAAAGTGCATGGAGGACCACACCAGCGCTCCATACATCGACTTTTTCTGAATAACCACCCATCAGAACTTCAGGGGCAACATATGCAGGACTTCCAACAACACCATATAGACTTTGACCTATGGTTAAAAGTCAAAATGAACACTTATACATACATAGAAATTGAATATAAAAAGTTTAAAGGTGGCAAGATGAGTTGTCAAATCAAGTTTCAGTTGAAACAGATTGATCCATAAACACTATGTCCATTTTTATAGATTTATTTATAAATGATGAATGAGTTAATAATGATCAGAAAACAATTTGAACAATAAGTTATAAATCTTTAAAATAAAATGATTTAGGACATTTTATGCACTGTAGACTTTGGTCGACTTCAACCAGTTTGTCTGGTTCGGCCCATTTGCTTTGTTTACCCTTTTAGCAAAAATTTAATACATCTGAAATAAAAAGCAACTGAATCGACTCATTCAGAAGTAGATGAGTCATAAACTGCTACCTCTACAAAAGTTCATTTACAGAAATTGGTACCGTTAGCAATTCTAGCAGCCAGCCCGAAATCAGCAAGCTTAATCAAACCAGATGCCGAAAGAAGGATATTTTCGGGCTTTATATCACGGTGAATAACACCCATATCATGACAGTATTTAAGAACCAACATCAAGTCCTTGATTAAATTAGCAGCTTTTTGCTCTGAAAACAGGCCTTCTTCCCGCATCTGATCAAGCAACCGCCCACCAGAGCAAAGCTCCATAACCAGATGAAAAGATTGAGCATCCTCATACACCGCCTTCAACGTCACCACACCAGGATGACCGGAAAGGTGCTGCATAATCTCGACTTCCTTATGCACAATCTCCTCCCCTTTTGGTAAAGTCTTGCAAGCAAATTCTTCACCACTAACCTTACTTCGACACTTAACCACAGATCCAAACTTCCCTTGACCAATAGTTTGACCCGATTCAAAATCTTGCTCAATTTTCTTCTTCCTACCCATTTTAGTAGCTGAATCGAGACACCCGATTTTCCTCTTGAGGCCCCTACCACGAGGGTCAGAACACAGGTTTACAAAAGGCGGGGCTGTAACAATTCCAGTTATGAAATCTCTATGATGGTCATCTCTTTGCAATACTTCCTTGCATTTCTTTCTTCTCCTTGAATAGTCTCCTAATGAGACATGTGACCGCTGGGCTTTGGATGTTACATTTTCCACTCCCTTTCTCTTCCTCCCAAATTGGTCCATAAGGATCGAATAACAAAAACTATAAAAGATTCATTCTTCCGCACAAATTCCCTAAAACAGTACTTAAATAGTTATCTATTTGCTAAATCAACATTGCATTCTCTACTCCCCTAACAACTAGAAACGTTGCAAATGGTCCGATTAGCCTACGGTTCTTCGATTGTCCTGAAAATTAAAACTCAGTAGCCTAAAATCCTAGTATCGAACCATGATCTCACCAATTCTTAGCAGATACCAACAAGCAAAAGCTAACAAATTTTAACGCAAAGGAAGTCCATATATATGACTACATTCTGCAATATCAAGAAACATAAAATAAATTAAAGCAGTGAATGAAAAACCAGTTGATTTAATCTATATTGAGGTTAAAAGTGTAGAAAGTTCCTGTAGTTAATCACAACCTTGATTTAACAAATGAGAATCAATGAAAAGAAATTGATCTAAAACCTAAAGCAAGCGAATTTGAAGTAGAAGAGTAGTGGGAAAAAAACCTCTGAAAAAGAAAAGCATATTGTTCTTCTTCTTCCGACCCATTTCGACAAACGATCCAGACATCTGTCTGTTTACATCCACAGTCTTGATCTGCAGAAATTGAAACGCAAATCGAAAGGTATAAATGATCATGGCCAGCACATATCCATAAGAAACCCAAATCAAGAAAGAAATCAGTAGATCAAAATACAGTAGTATCGGGGACCGACAAACTGGAAATACAGCTATTGCTATCGATACCATATTAAACCAAAAGGTTCTTAAGCATGTTGGGGGGATTAGGCGGTTAAAAGAGCTGCTCGAAAGCTTGACGAAGAAGAGTAGGTTGATAGCTATTACCTTCATTGGGAAGAAATCTGTGGCCGATTTGGAGTTGGAATCAAAAACAGGAGTTATGGAGGTGATGCACGTGATATTGAGACTTTACAAAACAAACAGGAACAGTAGAGTAGCAGTGGTCGCACTGCGTCTACCTTATTTATGTCTTCACGCTATCTGCCGTGTACTCAACTGATTCTCTTCTGCGTCACGCGCCAATCTCCAACCACATTATTTAACAAGGTCTAAACAACGCCTGGCGTGACGTGTTAATATAATCGAGCCTTAAATTTTGAAAGTCATTGTAAGCTCTCGGTGTTTCTTAAAACATGACTTAATGCGATAATTTTATATATAATTTTAATTATAAGTATACAATTATACAAAAAGAGCATCTAATTATAGATTTATAACATAGTTTATCCATATTTATGTTCGTTTAGTATATTCAATTATCCTTATAACTGAATAACTATATATATTCGGCTCATATTTGTAACATCCTGATTTTGGGCCTAGTTGTCACGTAGGCCAAGGTACGTTTATACGTGATTAATGTTTGATTATTTGCTTGTTAGCATTTAATTAAATGATTTTAATTAATGGT